>VZTB01012925.1:32489-145412 GCA_013397245.1 Thryothorus ludovicianus | reverse complement strand
GGTGTGCCTGATCACCGGGGCGGGCAGCGGCCTGGGCCGCCTCTTCGCCCTGGAGTTCGCCCGGCGCCGGGCGCTTCTGGTGCTGTGGGACATCAACACGCAGAGCAACGAGGAGACGGCGGGCATGGTGCGGCACATCTACCGGGAGATGGCCGAGGAGGCGGCCGCCGCCGCTCCCGGAGGTAAGCGGCGGGGCTCTCTCCCTGCGCTGTGCCCGCCGCTCACCTGCCCGGCCCGGGGCAGAGGGAGCCGGGGCGGCGCGCCCGGCGGCTCCAGCCCGGGGCTGCGCTCACCTGCGGCGGGCCCTGCGAGCGGCTCCGGGCTGGAGCCCGCTGGGCGCGGGAGTGTCACACGCCCCGACGGTGCTTTTGCCAGCCAGAGCCGGCCCTGTGCCCGCAGCGGTGAGCGCAGACCTGCTTCGCGGAGCCTCGGACTCCAGCAGCGGCTTTAAAACCTGCAGCTTTTCGTAAAACACATAGCAGCGATAGTAAATTGCTGACTCTTGGTGTACTGCAGTGACACCAAAGTAAACAGAAGTTTCGGTGGTTTGGAATTGTATTTGCTGTTTCTGCTTGTCTACTTGTTTGAATGTCAAAATATGAGCAAGAACTTTATTGCCTCCCACCCTTTTCTGTTCTCTTATCTATGTTCTTTAGTAGCTGGAGATGGAGAGAAAGATGTGCCACCCCATTGCAACTTGCAGGTTTACACGTACACCTGTGATGTGGGCAAAAGAGAGAATGTCTACTTGACAGCTGAGAGGGTCCGCAAGGAGGTTGGCGAGGTGTCTGTCCTGGTTAACAATGCTGGTGTGGTCTCCGGGCACCATCTTCTGGAGTGTCCTGATGAGCTTATTGAGAGGACCATGATGGTTAACTGCCACGCACACTTCTGGGTAACTATCAACTCCTTTCTGCGCTTTAATAATTAATTTTGGTAAAAGAGCTTCTGTTGCTGGTTTCCTGTCTCCTAGAGATTTGCACTTGTTCTTTTTCACTTGTAGTGTCACTGCTTTGGGTATTTCTTGTTTTGAATTGACTGTTCTGTTTAACAAGAATGCTGGTATTGTTAACAAATAGTTTAAAACCAGTTCTATCCTCCTAGAATCCAGGGTTCTAAGTCTTGTGGCCATTTCTGTAGCTTTGGATATTAAATACTTTACAAGCAATAATCTCTGAATCTGCTTAAAGTTTGTTACTGTTAATGAATGACTTCTCAGTCTTCCTCACATACTCTTCTGTCAGCATATTAGCAGCTTTAAGATGCTGTTTTAATGATGGTTACACTAGCAAAGTTGCACATTTGTGGAAAAAAAAATCTTTAAAACCCCTGCTGAAAATGTTATTTGAATTGCCTTGGAGGCAAATTGTTCCTTTTGAAGGCTGGGAGGAAAGGCGAAAAAGATTTCTCAAGAAATCAAGCCAAGAACACTTTTTCAGGAATCCTGCATATTTGTCCTCATAGCTTTTTCTGGAGGCTGCCTGTAGAAGTAACAAAGTCTTAACTATAGTTTCTAGGATGGTATTGTCTCCACAATTAGCTGATGCTAATTAAGGGGAGCAAGTATGTGGTCTTACTCTTTTTGTCCATCTAAACCTTGTTTTCCCATGTGGTTTATTTTTAGATTCATAGTGGTGTGGAGTTACATAAATTGGAGTGTTGAAGGAGGGCATGATGCACACTTGGGTTAGCATTAGCTGTTAGACTGAGACCATTGTTAGTATTAAAACTGTTCTTTGATTCCTCAAATAAGGTTATGAAATCCACTTGCATAACAATGAAAGGATTAAGCAATCTGAAATATACTTCAACTTAAACCTTCTTCGACTGATCTTACCTTTTCATGATACATTTTTATAAAATGCCTCATCTTCAGAATTTTAAAGGCTCTCCCAAGACAAACTTTTTTAACATGGAAATGAAATGCTGTTTCATAACCCTAAAGGAGCCCCTTCAGATCTGCACTATGAAACACTTAATGGCAGAGCAGTCTCTTTCCAATGTATTGTAAAGCTTGCAGAGAGTGCATAGGAGATAATGTTTAGAAACTCTTTTAAAACTCTCAAAGTATATATTTTAAAGCAATCTAAGAGATTCTGAAAATGCTTATGTGACTTCTTATAATGAAGAGTTCTGTGTGTTCCCCTTAGTTAAATTGGTGTTTAAGCCAATAGAGATGTGTAGTAGATTTAATGACTGTTATTGATGTGGCTTAAATGTTGAATTGACAGCTTCCAAGAACTCTAAATTATGACATCAGCATGAGTTAAAATATGGGAGGATCCTAAATTCTCCAGCTGTTCTTCCTTCAGGCCTAAGTCATACACTTATTTAAAACACTTTCAGAGACCTTTTTAAAGCACTCTGTGTGTTCTGAGTCTCTTACAGTAATAGAAAACTAAACTTAGAGTCTAGTATTGTTGTGATTGGGTTTCCATAACAGTTCCATTCATCTCTAAATGTTAGTGTGAAGTGACTTTAAAAAAAAAATTACTCCAAGAAGGTATAGCTGCGTCTGGACTGCGGAACTCGAAATTTTGGCTTAACTTTTAAAGGAGCAGTCAACACCCTTTAGACTTAATTGAGGATCTGTTCATATGTAAACTTCCTGTAGATTCTGTGTCCTGATTTGCTTTTCCTTTTATTTTTTTGTTGTTGGCAAAGCTCTTTTCCTTGTGTTCCCCTTCATGATCCCAGAAAAGATTGGCTTGACCAATAGTGGGTGGACTTCTGTTGAAAGTAATACTACTTAATTCATAAGATATCATCTGAATCAGCTGATTTGAAGCCAACTTTTTTGATGCAAGTCAATGCTGACTTAAATAGAACAATGTGTCTAGATGTGTGAAGTCTTATATAGCTAGTCTTTTCCGTGTCAGCTGAACTGGTGGTCCAAAAGCAAAGCTAATACTCTGGAGCATTATGTAGCCTTTTAAGTATTCTTGGAGGGTGTTTAGTCCAAAAAGCTGTAAATGGGTTTTGTAAAGACATGGATCTTGCATGTAATATTGCTTCAGTAGTTAAGTACTTTCTGGAGTTTTGGTGTGTTTTGTTTTTTGTTTCTTTTTTTTTTTTTTTTTTTAATGTGGTTCAGGGGAAATTCTTTTTCATCCCTTGATCATTAATCAAGCCTTAATGTGTTTCTGTTTCCATATTAAAACTGAAAATAAGGCTCTAGTACTGCTCCTTGAGACATTTGACATCAGATCAATTGCCTGTTCTCCATGCAGAATGCAGGTGATCTGATCCTGCTTTTATGTTAGCAGCTACCATCGGAAGGCTGCCCAACTTCTGCAGTAGGCAGTGACATGAAAATCTGTCACTGTTTTGCTGTTGTGACTCCAACTGGGCTGTGTACCATATCACAAACTGGCAGTCAGGAGAGCCTTAGCAGCATGCCACAGCCTAAACAGATGCTTTCCATTTTGCTGACATGCATGATTTGTGTAATCCTTCCTATGAGTGTTCTATATAAACATGTCACCACTGCATCATGTAGCAATTTCCACAGCATAAAATCTACTGCAGTATTAAAAACCTGTTATTTCATGCTGTGATAACTTGAACGCTTCTGATATTGAAAACATAGGGACAAAATCCATTCCCGGTTTGAAATAAGCCAGCTCTGGTTTACTATAATTTGCAGATGCATAAAATTGTAGCAGGAGTGTAACACTATCTTTCCTGCCAGTCTGCTGCAAGAATAATAACTTACTTGGCTGCACTTGTCAATTATTAGAACTGAATTTCTACAGACTAGGAAATTTTCTTCCTATGATGTGTCAGGATTCAAATTTTTAAAATGTTGTCACCATATAATTTAAAGCTGTTGCTGAATCAGATTTTCTTGTAGTTTTACAATATAGCTTAAGTATAAAAATACTGTGGTTTAGAGAACGGCACCATATTGAATAAAACTACAAACTCAATTTTGGGACAATTTGAGTGTTCTGTACATATTCTAACACTACTTCTGAAAGAATAATCTATTGCTGGATAAGTAGATTGATATTGGACATTGCTATTATACCTAGATAATCCCTCTAGTTTTGGTTCCTGGGGAAGGGGCCAGGGCAGGGTGAAGAGCAGGTTCTGAAATTCTCTGATATGAAGATCATTCTGTTCAACAAGTCTTCAGTATTCAGCTCTAAGAGATCAGTGATCTGTGTTTCCCTGTCATGTAGATACTACAAATATTTCAGCTTAAAGCCTTCCTCCTAGAGTTCTCTTCAACTTACCATAAGGGGGAAGCAAAAGCATTCTGCTCCAGCTCTGTCATATTTAAAAAAAAAAAAAAATCCATATAGAGACTAAGACACAGAGTTTAAAGACTTGTGTACTGCTTTCTTAGCCTGAGTAGCTCATTTATTTACAGCTGCTTGGTTTCATGAAGGTATTCTGGTGTCTCTGAAGGAATTGAAGTAATTTCTTAGATGGCCTGACATTGGTAAGGAGGAGATAAACACTGATTAGAGAGAGAAATAGTACTCAGGTATTTAGGGCATTCATGCAAACCCCTCAAATTTAAATGTACCTTTGGAAAATGGTTAATATAGAATTACTGAGTCACATATCCATTGGTGTAGCTGCAGCACTTATCAGTCTCGTTAGACTGACAGGATTGCTAGAGCCTTGGAGCAGCTATAGTTATCTATAAGGTATCAGAATTTATGTATTGTTGTCTTCTCTTCCAGCTCCCTGGTGTTAAATAAAGCTCACTTGGGCCTACAGTTTTAGTTCAAGTACAGAAGTATTACACATAGTGTGCACACAGAACCTTCTACAGAAGAAAATGCAACTTACATTATTTCAAACTATACCCTACTAAGTTTTGTGGCCTGTTGACATAATTTTATTTTTGCAATCAAATTTAGGATTTTAGCACCTATGATCAAATATAGGCACAATATTCCATTGACAGGCCACCCAACTGTATTTAGTATTTCAGATGAGTGATGTTAGCTTTGATTGTTTTTTCCTTTTTTCTTTTTAATTTCATGATGTACTCCAAGATGCACAAGTTCACTTACAAAGTTTACTCTGCATGTTCTTGACTTGTTTCTTTGAAAAATGAGCCGAATCAAGTTCAAGCAAAACATTTGTATGTGATCCAAAAAGTATCATCCAAACTAGCTCTTCCCTTGCTCAATGATTCCAGCTCCATGCCACCAGTAAATTACCTTGGACAGCACATGTGTTTCATATACTGTGGTAGCGTGCTGGGTAATGAGTATGAAGGAAAAAGCAATCATACTCTTAGCTATGGAAATAGTCATATTAGTCATACTTAAAACTTATAAGTGCTTTGGTATGGTTCTGTTGTTCATATGTTTTTGAGTTCATCTATCAAAAGAATAGAGGGAATCTATCAAATGAGAAAATACTATCTTCCAGATGCAGGCCCTAGAAAACTGCACTTTCCCATTTTATAAAGCAGTGTACTTAGCACAAGTTTTGGAAAATAAAGGGGTGGATATATCTTTCTGGAGTTAAAGTGGGCACGATACTACTGGTTCAGAGCTTTCCTCATGGGTTTACTTTATGGTCTATGAAGATTAGCATTGTGTCAAGCACAGTTGTCAGTCACCATCATGCAGTCTTTAATTTTGTTGCTTGTATCTTGTAATTTGTGTATATCTGTATCTTAGCTTTGTAATCATACTTTAGTTATAGCGATCACTTTAAAAACTTTCATGCTTTTTCATTTTTTTTAAATTTTCTCTTCCTTTTTTCATGGGGACACCAACCCAGACCCTTTAATTGGGTGCCTGCATAAGCTTTGACCGTAGCACCAATCTTATACCAGTTTCAGAATAGTAATGGAAGAGGATGAAAATGACTCTTTTGGCAATGTACTCATCCAGAGTCAACATGCATAATTGAGCGTGTAGGGATGGGGTGGTAGGTAGGTCTTAGTCTTATGCAAAACGCCTCTTCATTTGCCTTGTGTGGGAATCATGAGTTTGAGCATCTATAATTGGGATTCCACAGTGCTGCCCACCAAACTGTAGTTGTTCCACATGTTTCTCAGCTCTAGTCCCTAAGGGCTATTGAGTCTGTTCTGCCCTGATTTTTCATTGTCTGCTGTATCTTGATGATAAATAAGTAGTTACATATCAAGGAGTGTGAGCAGAATAAATTACAGCACTCTTGGTTAATTGGCAACACTCAGGGCTGTGTGAAAATCATATTGAAGATTCTTTGAATGTGTTACAACACGAGCCTTCCTACATATACTTTCTCTGCTAGAGCTTCTTCCTTGCATGATGGAGAATGAATTTCCCTTCCCTCTAACTGGTGAGGTAAAGTATTTGATTTTCATCCCAGTCAGTTAACAACTCTAAACTGACCTTCCATAATGCTTCCCTTGAACTGCTTCAGTTACACCTTTTGAGATAGCTTCTCTCAGACATGCTTTGGAATTTAATTTGCTGCATCATTTGAAAGGTGCCTGGATCTTAGAGTCTCAAGGAACAGAAAATAGAGATTCTCAGATTGTGACCCATGGATTGTTTGGTGTCCAAGGTGGTAGCACAAGGTGTGATCAGCAATTCACTTCCATGCATGAAACTGTGTTAAGCTTAAAGAATTTAAGTGAAAACCATGATGTTTCATGGAAAAGCATTGTGAAAGTTCACTTAAGGAAAGAGAAAGTTGTCCTGAGGAGACCATGCCACACTTCAAGTATTAATTAAGTGGCTTGTAATTCTATAGCCATCTAAAATGAAGCTGAAGTTGCAGTATAGCTTGCAGAGGTAAGGCACTTGGGATAATCTCACTCTTTAGTCTCCTGTGACTTTTTCTGAAGCCTGGAGACTTTGTCAGCAGACTGTGTGAATGTTTCCAGGATTGCTAATCTTCTCTAAAGGCATGGTCCTGGATGAACAATCAGTGTGATGGTTATATTCCTCTTTATGGAACACAGTAGGTCAGCTGAATAAGCAAAAAACCTCTGACCTGGCTTTGGTCTGCAATTATGCAGTTATTTGTGAAGGATGTGATGAGACAGGAAAACCTTGAATGTGACACTAGTCTTTTCCAGTGGTGTCTAACCTTGCTACAAGTGGAGAGAGTGGCTTTTCTATGTTTTAGTGAAATGCTCATCTAAAAGATCATGTGTATGCCTTTCTTGTCCTATAACAGTTAGAAGAGCAATGGAGTTTAAAGTTCTAGATTCTGCCATCTACAGGTAAAATCCACCTTTATTTTATGAAAACCTGCTAAGTTAATGTTATGTCATTATGTTATTAACTTTCTGTAACAACCAAGTGACAATAGCAGAATTGTAGAAGCCAGCTGTGTTCATGTGCTCAATGGTGGAGAAAAGCAATCCTAATTATGATGCAGCCAAGTGCCCTGCTAACCCAGTGCTTGCATCACTGCCTGGGACCTGTCTTAACTGATCTGTGTGGATAAGCAATCCTTTTTCATAGCTCTCAGTGTCATCAATTACTCTGACTAGACAGGCTGAGGAAAGATGAATGTTAGCTTTTCTAGCACCATCTCTATCATTTTAGCACTGCACTTCTTAAATCTTTCCTACTTTTATCCTTATCAGCTGTGAACTATTATTCTCTCCCGATGCTTCTCATGCTTTGATTTCACTTCCGGGGTTTTTCTGTGGGGAGGAAAGGTTTTTGTTATGTATCTCTAGTACTAAATCTTTCCACAATTCTCTGTATGTAAAAGCCAGTGCATCACTCACTTGATAAGCCTTGCTCCCTTTGACCTTTGAGGTTTCTGGCTATTGACACTGATGGTAAAACTGAGTTACTGATACCTCTCTGTCTTTTGTTAAAAATGGCAGAAGTCTTTCTGCAAAAGCAAACTGAAGCTGATTTGTATGTGATGCTGTATGCTTTTACCTGTGGTCTTAGACTTCTTTGTCAACTAAAAATTAGTCTTTCAGTCTTTCAAAATGCAGTTACAATATGGGTGATTAGGCATAGACTTTGAGATTCATAGAATCTTAGGGGGTTGGGGGTTTAGTTTGAAAACAGATATGTCACAAATGGGGGGAGATTTACATCTGTGCTTACATTTCTGAATGAACACTCTGTTCTTGTAAATAATTATATTAGTAAAATGATTTATATGTCAGTCAAATTAACACTTGACATGAGTGAGTTATCACAACTGGGGTGGGAGGGCATGATAGGCCAAGGAATGCTGGAACAGCTGCAGAGCTGAGGTGGCTTGACTTGGTGTGAGCCTTTTGAAATTCAAGTTTGTTTGGCTGTTGAATTCTGCACCTAAATGTGCCCTGGTGCTGGTTGCTTCTGCCATCTGTTTGAACTTGTGTGACAGCTTCTCGAGCACTCCCTTTTCAATGTTGTTTTGGAAAAGCTCAAGTGTGTGTTCAAAAGTAACTTGTCCAAAATTTCTGTTGATCTAGGATGAAACCACAAGGCAGCTTAGTGGTGGTAGTCTCGTGGGACCATCCCTTGAATCTGTATTTTACCTTGCAATAGTTTTTATATTCAGCTGATGTTTGAGTAAGCTGGTTCTGTTCACTAATTTGTCTGCAGGGCAGGGAGGAAAGCTGCTCATTTTCTAGCCCAAGTTGATTTGTTTTTCTGTTTGGAGACTGGAATCACCTCATCAGCATTTCAGACTTGGAGTAACTAGTGTGTGGGGAAAAAGGTGAAAAGGAATAGGATAAAATCACATAACTGAACAGGGCCTCTGTGATTATCCTTGTGAAATCTCATCCTTGGACTTTTTGTTTGTTTGTTTGTTTGGTAGGATTTACATCCTCTAAATAATTAAGTAGTCATAAATGATTCCAAACATAGCAAATCCTCCACTGGCATAACAGTCTGAATATAGCAGCTTGACTTCAAAAGAGATGGCAGTATTTTAATTACAACTACTAAAAACCCTTAGATAAAGACAAGCTAGTTTTCTGTACACATCAGATAATGTTGTGTCAACAGCTTTAGCTTATTTACCTTGAAACAATACTATGGTTGTGGTCTCTGTGCCTACTGCAGTGTTTGACTTCTCTGGAAATCAGTTTTACTAACACAGAATGTGGACAGAAACCAGGCTGGAGCCATGTTTCAGCTTGTGGGAAATAAGCATAGTTTCCCCCGACAGGCAAAGGAAGTATTTCACTCTCTCTGAAAACTCACCCCCTAAGAAAGTGAGTTGTTTGTTGATGTTTGTTTAAAATGCCTGTGCAAGCAGAGTCTTTGAAAATTGCATTAGTTGCAGGTTTGGTCACTGTATTAGCTGGAATCTTTTGATCATTTTATCCTTCTTTGGCTTATGAAGCAAAAATTTACCTGCTATTTATTTTCTGTACACCCTTTTGTGGAAGGGTGGAGAGAAGTGTGAAACAGAAACATTTGAGTTTTTAAAAACCTAAAGTCTTTATATGCATTTTAAAAATGTTACTTCTCATTCAGTGAGTTACTTCACAGGATGTCATAGTCTTTTAGGGTCTTACTGTTTCCTGAAGAAATATTGAAGCTAAATCTCTATTCAACTATATAATCTTCCCTGGTTTTCTGTTTCCACTAAGTAAGATTGCTATGTGGGAAGGGAAACTTTCTCTCTTGTCTTGTTCCTCGTGTGAGATACTCAGTTGTAACATAATCACTTTCCTTGTTAGGAAGGAAATGGTTCAAAACAATGACTTGGGGACTGAGTTGGGCAGGATGAGTAAAGTGACTCAGCTTTCGTCTGCCTGCAAGTACTCCAGCAATTGCATTGTTACAGAGGTACTGGCCTTAAGGTATCTATAAAATATGACAGACCTTTTTTGCTTAGCCACTTTTTAAAAAGCCTGCCTTGTAAACCATAAAACATGAATGATTAGTTCATATTTTCTGTGAGTAGTTCTGACAGTATTGTTCTCTAGTAATGTTTTGGAAACCTGTAGACTAAAATACTCAGTTTTACTAAATATTCCAGAAAATGACTAAGCTTATGGCAAGCTGGAGAAAAATGTGTATTTAAAAGTTGGATTGTGTTATTGTTAACGGAACAAAATATTCTGAGCTCTTATCTAATAGCATTTTCTAAAATTAATTTGTTATGGGGAGTTTTCACAGACTCATAGGAGCGTGTTTTCATTTTTGTCAAGATTATCAAATAGCTGGTAATAAATAACTGCTCTCCAAATGGTTGGACATTTGCTGCAAACTTGTGCTAATGAAGGTGAGGGACTAATGTGTTTGTTACACTAATGTCAACATAGCTCTGAAACACTACAAATCCTTTGACACAGCCATTTGTCAGTATATAAACAAAGTAGAATTTCTAGTCACTTGACTTCAGCAGGGCTTAAACCACCTTTTGTGGAAGGGAGTAGGCAAGTGTTAACTTCCTGTTTCACTCAAGTAGAAAACTATAAAGTAATTTCAAATCTGACATTTGAATAAACCTATTTTTAGGTCATCTTTACTGATAGATCTGCCTTCTTTACTGATAGATCTTCTGGGGAAGAATACAAGGTTGATGCTGCTACTTACTTAGACTGTAATTTAAATTAATTTAAATTGTTGAATTTGCAGGAGTGTATCTGTGCTGTCACAGCCACTTTGGATTTCTTTGTTAGTCTTGGCTGTTTAGAAAATACAAATACTGACCTTGTAGATTTGAGCAGAAGGATGAATCTTTCTAAGATGCATCTTACTTTTCAGTGGTTGCCAACTGTGTAATACTTCATTTAAATGAATATTAATTGTGGTTTGATAGTTATGAGAGTCTGAGAGTAGAATGAGATTAATATTTATGGAGAATAAATATCAGCTTGTTGAATAAAATGTCTTTGACCAGGAGGGAAGAGGTCAGCTTTTGAAAGTGAGTACTTTGAAACCTTCAGTTCTCATGCTTAGATATGCCCTAAATTTGTGCTGTCTGGAGAAGTCTGCAGGTATAGATTTGTTCTACTTTGGTCTAGACTTGCTTGTTTTTCAGTGTAAGGTGGACTAAACACACAGCTGGGCCTCCAACAGCCCTGTTACTATGCCATCTTACCTCTATTGTTCAGTCTCATCTTTTAGATTACTTTGGCATTTACAACAAACATCATTGGCAGTTTGTCTTGCACTTTTACATGGCTTAGGCAGGGATACCTTTTCTCTGTTCATTGCTAGCTGTGGAGAATCCGATATGTTTGGATTGCTCTGACCAAGCTTTAAAACCATTAAAATTCAAAGTGTGAAAAATTGTTTGTGAGGGCTCAGAATGTCCTAAAGGAGCTGGCAGGGTAGTGTAGTTAATGAAGGACTTCTGATAGCCAGGGAGACATAATTAGTTTTTGAAAACAGTATGGCACATTTATGTGCTGAACTTGGCTGAACATATGTTAATTCCACGAGAAATGCAGCTAGGTGCTCTGCACTGCTTTATTGGGCCCTCCCTCCAGCTGAAGGGACTTGAGACCAAAGGAGAAGTGGAAGTAGAACAGACACTGTTTCAGAGCAGGATAATTTATTGCAGGCAATAGCTCCTGTCAGAGAGATACAGGAGACATGTAGCAGAGGAGTTGGCATCCTTTCCAGTTAGTTGAGATTCTACCTTGATAAACTTGCAGTTAACACAGTGATGAAGAGTGCAAGGTCTCTGCTGGCTTGTGGACTTCTTCCTCTGTGAGAGGAAGAGGGAGTGGGATGTTGAGGAGGGAATTGGCGTACTTAAGTGAAGAGTCACAGAATGGCTGTTGTGGGAAGTAGCCTCTGAAGGTCATCAGGTCTGCCTCCCCTGCTCAGGCTTGGCCAGTCGGAGCCAGTTACCCAGACTTGTGCCCAAACAACTTTCTAATACCTCTAAGAATGGAGACTTTCACCACCTCTCAACATGTGAGAATGTACTTGGATTTTCATAGCCATATGAAATCAAAGGCTTGCAGGCACTGGAGGGAAGTCCAAATATATAATCAGTGATTGAAGCAGTTATGTGCACTGCTGTATGTATAGGAAGCACATATACATCAGCCAAGCAACATCTGCAAGTACAGGTGAACATGGACAAGTGGATATTGTATGTGTGCAATCATGTCCTTTAAAGGCAACTAGATGTTGGCACAGAAATGACTGGTGACATATGGACATTAGAAAGATTGGACACTTCACAGGACTGGCTTGACATCTGAGGATGGAAATAATTTTAAAAACATGTGAATCTAAAATCTCTTAGGAAGAAAAAATATAGAAGTTCTTGGGAGCAGAAAGGTGGAGACTGCATGCAAATAACATGAAGGCTTTGAATTCCATTTGCTGGTATAGTGATATCAAGGGTAGTTCAACTCAAATAGCCGAATTTTTTCATGCTCAGAAACTATATAAAGTAGTGACACCTAAACAAAAGTGGAAAGTGTTCCTAAGGAGAAATCGGGGCTCTCTTTACGTGTGTTCTATGTACCTAAACTCTTGCTCTGGGTTACGGTGCACACAAAATCTAGTTTGATGCAGTGGTGGGGAATGCAGAAAAGCTTTTACTGAAAAGACCTTGAAGTCTGATTAGCAGCAGAGCACTATATAAAGCTAACAGTGACACCTTTTCTACCTTGATGCTCAAAAGGCAGATTTCTGAAGTCAGAATTGTATTACTTAGGTAGTGTTCTTGAGTACCTAACCTATACTTCACATAAGAGGGAGAACAAAATAGTTTTATACCCCAGTTTGGGGTAAGATCACAAGAAATGAAGTCCTTAAAAGGAAGGAGGGGGAGACAAGATGTGATAAGGCCACAGTAATAAGTTTCTGTTGCAATGTGCTTCCCTAAGCATTTTTCAATATCCCTCTCTCTGTAGACACAGCCTTTTTTAGCTAAACCTTGTTAACAGGCTATACAAAAGACAATTTAGTCAGGCAATGTTCATTTGCCCTAGGCATAGCATAATTAGTTCTAGTAGTAAAGAGTGGAAATCAATGATTAATGTTTGAGAGATAACTAGTGGTATTAGTTTCCTGTGTGCTTTTTTCTGTTTAATAGTGTTACTTATCTTATCTTTGCTGTCTACCCATTGTAAACAGCTTTGTGGCACTAAGTTCTGATTAAGGAAACTATTTAATTCAGTTTCAGCTTTTGTCTGGTTAACTCAATGTAAAAGAGGAACCACTATGATAACTGAACTCTTCATAGGAAAAGAGGTGACTATTGGCTTTGAAAACTGGAAAAATTCTGGAACTGAACCCTAAACAATACAAATGCCAAACAATGTAGTAGTGTGTGAGCTGTAGCATGCTTGTTCTTCAGCAAATGTCGTGACAGATGCTTATTGCTACTAACAAACCCACTTACAAACTTCCATAAATAAGATTTCACCTCATTTGGTACAACTTTGGTGCTTCTCAGCTGATTTGATATGTCTGTTGAGAAGCTATTTATTAATAATAAATTATAAACCAAGTGTATCAAGTAATAGCTTATGTTTTTACTAATCTAAGACTTCACATACTGCAATGCAGTATTTCATGCAGAGTTGGGAGAGAAGAAAAGTATGCTCCTTTCTCAGTAAATGACATGCATTACAGTTTTAATTTTACTGATGTTTATTTTCATTTATGACATGTGTCTTTAGGATATTTATTTTATTGCCTTCACTTCCTAAACTGAGTAGATTTAGCTGAAGTTTCACTCTGTCTGCCAATATAGGCTATCCAAGGTATTGGGGAGTGCATGCTTTGTGTTACTCATCATTATTATAGACTTTTATTTAAGTCTATTATGTTCTTTCATGGGCTCCTGGTTGCAAGGCAATTGTAGGATTATTACTGTGCATGTATGTTAAGCATTAACTGCTGGTGCAGTTCAATATTAAAGGAATCCCTGTGGCCCCAAAACAGTGGGGTTTTATGTGAAGGACAAATAAACCTTCAGTGAGAACTTGGAAGTTGTGTTGCCTGCCAGGAGATGAATACCAAAGGGACTTCTTTTGACATGAAATATTGGAAGGTCTAACTTTTTTGTTCTGAATGCAAGGTCTGTGCAAGACACACTTGAGGACAATCCTTGAATAGGTTTGTTTTTTTTTTTTTGCTTTTAACACAACCACCTATGGAAGCTTGGCTTGAGTATGTCATGTTTATCTCCTGATCCTTTTTACTTCAAAAGATTCTGGGTAGTCCTATAAAAAATTCAGAGAAATGTGACTTTATTTTTTAATTTATTACTCTAGGAAGACTGTAGTTTTGACCTATATTTCATTATAGTTTCTTAAGAATAGAAACCAAAGATCAAAAATAGTTCTAATTTCCACAGCTATTCAAATATTTACTTAGACAGTGGCTAATTATCCAGAAGGGGCCCAGCAGTTCTTGAAAATAGTCAGTAGAGACATCTGAGGACCTTTAAAATACAGCTTTGGTCCCGTGTGTTAGCAAGGTCAACAGTAGTTGTAGACTTCTGTCTGCCTGCTGTATTCAGCCTCTTTCTGTCAGAGCCACATCCTTTGTATTGTGTGCTCTCTCTAGTCTTCAGCTCAGTGCTTGGTGTTTTCATGTAGTTGTAGTGTAGTTACTATTGCCATCTTGAGCTAATATTTCAGAGATGTTTGTAGAGGGGAATTCAGGAAGGATATGGAGGCTATATGGGAAAAGTAATTGAGATGATTGTACAAATGACAAGTAATTATTCTCAGTTCTCTTTGGAACCAAATAAAAAAAACTAGAAGGAGAGTAAATGGTTAAATGCAAGCTTGCAACTTCATAGTTTGGTGTGTGAGACGGCATTTTGGATATTACGTTGCCTAACTTGGATAAATTCTCCTATGAAAGAGTTCCAGGTTATATTTTCAAGGCCTTTTCTTCAGCCATTTGGTGATTACTTCCCCTATAATCCTGTAAGCGAGGTTTTAACCTGTGTTTATGAATTGTATGTAAAGTGACTGTCTTCTGAAATAAGCTAGGCTATATGACTGTAGCTGAAAATAACTTCAGTGTGTTTACTGATAAACCTGCCATAGGGGTTTTCTGCCTTTCAGGCACCTTCCTTTCCCTTTCAACATATATAGTGGTGCATTAGTGCAATACCACATGGTTTGGACAAACCTACCACAGGTAAGACTGCCAAAAAGTTAGAGGTGCTCCTTTATCAGATCTTGGTGCATTTCTTCTCAGTTATTGGAATGGAACAAAAACTAGTGCACATGGAAATCTCAATTTGATTCTGTGATGGAATCCTGAACAGAAATAAGAGAACTTGCAGTGTGCTATGCTGTAGGCTATGAAGAAGAATGGGAAGAAAAGAAAGCAGAATGTGCATGCTAAGGGAGAGAATATAGTATTTATTTTATATTAAACTTTTATTGTCACTGTTAGTTAAGCGAACAGATTAGCTGGTATGTGGCAGTAGGCTGTTATGGTACTTTAGTTCCCAGGGATATCTGGATGTGAGTCCTTGCCTAACCACACTAATTTTGCTTCTTGGATTTGCCTGAATAGTTTCTAACATGAAGATGAAACAATACATTTACTCAAAAGTGTACTCATTTGTGCTGTTAGGCAGTTGCTCTGGCAGTCAGGAATTGCTGTGGCTTGGGAGAAAATGTTTTCTCTGTTATACCAGTACACCACTGTTGTATACAACTAGTGATGTAAAAACTCACCTCTTTTGGCGAGCCTCAAAAAAAATAACCATGCTCCTTACCTGAAGAAGCTGTATGGAAAATGAACTTTGGCATATATTTTGACATAATTTCAACCTTACAGTAATACAGCTTGTTTGTGCCATTAAAATAGTTTAAAAAGGCTGTTGACAGAAGGCAGAAAGCATGAATAAATTTATTGTATTGAAAAAGAGAAACTTAAAGGACCCTATGTGTTGGTACCTGTTTATTTATTTCTTTCCTATAAAGGCAACTCTCTAAACATGAGGTAGCACATACTTTTCTACTTTGGTGTACTTTTTGCATTTCAGTATCCATTGTTTTGAGCTGCATACAGCTAACATTGTTTTCTGTGGATGCTTGCTTTCTTCTCTAAAAATAATTAATCCAAAATTTAATTAAAAAAATCACTTTCCCAAACACAGTATTTCTTCATATTCTCATTTGCTGTATTTAGACTAATTTGTCTTGACATTGCAGCTGTGCTGCTCTTTGTGTTGCACAATCTTTGGAGTTTTGTTTCATTAAGAATGGAACTAAAGAATTTGGGGAAGGGGAGGGAAGAAGTGCTAGACTGTTAGAAGTTAATTTGCCGTAAACCAAAATGTTGAGAACAGATTACGAAAGCTATGAAGTGACATGTAAATGCTTGTTCAGTTTCACACTTGTGAGAAATAAGTCATTTAAGCTGTGTGCACATGAAGTAGAAGTTTGGTTACAGCTACTGGGAATAGTTTGGTCGTATTGGTATATTCAGAAGCATTGAGTAAAATGCTCGGAAGCTTCAAACTTGATCTCTAGGTTCCAAAAGATTTATAGGTTGAACTAGTTTGAAAAGCTAGCTCTACTCTGTTCACAACAGCTGTGTATGTTTTCTCTATCTTACCTAGTTTCTGTCCCTCTAAAGTATATTGCAGGTTAGAAAATTCATGTTTTCACCATGCTTTTGGGATTTGCTTTTGGTTATTTGTTGTTTTGGGGATTTTTTTTTTTCCATTAAAAAAGCTAATTTTGGATTAAGAAGATGCTTAACTTAAATTTCTTGATGTTGAGCACTGTATAACTTCTCTGGCTGTTCACCCTGATGCATCACAGTTCCTTTCATCCTCTATATTCTACTTTCTGGATTCTCCTCAGTGTTGAAAACTGGTTTGTTTGTCATGAATAAATGACCCAGCTCTGACTTTAAATACTTTTATGTTTTGATTAAATGTCTTCTTCTGCAGCTGTGAGAAGTAAAACTGAAGCTTCAAGGATCAAACTAGAAGGCAGATAGTTCGATTAAACCACTTGACTTGATTCGAATTATTTTGGGGGCCTGGTTCATGACCTCTAATGCCATTGACAAAACCCATCTTTTGCTTGGTGTTTTCTAATATTTTTTTTTTTAATGGAGGATTAGCATGTCCACGCATCAGCTCAGAAGACTAATGTGGTCTGTGTACCTGTTCAGACAAACTCCAGATGGGAAGGCCACCCAGGAGGCGTCTTGCCCTAAACCAGTCAAACTCTTAACTAGTTTGTCAGCAGCACAACAAGCACACAGAAGACTTCAGGTCTGGTAGGCAGATGTAGCTGAAGCTGAAAGAAACTAGAAACAAAAAACTAGGTTGATCTGGTTTATGTAATGGGTAAAAAAACTGGGAAGCAGAGTATGGAGGAAGCTGCTTTGATCAAGGAGGTGTGTGGTGCCAGAAGCTCAGTAAGAACACTGATTTATTTGGGGATTGCTTATACCACGAAAGAATAACTTCACTTTGGGATTGTTTTTCCCAGCGAGAGGAGGCTGGGAGGAGCAGTGGGCAAGCCTTTACTCTGAGCCTGGAAATGCATCCCCCGGTAGGGTGTGTCTGCCTCTGACAGTGCTTGTTTTCAAGTGCTGACTCCCAGCTGCTGCAGATGGCAGCAATCAAGACGACTTTCTCTGACATCCATTTAGTGTGTTAACTACTAAGTTTTCTACGTATGATAGTTATGCTATCTTTATAGACTCCCTCAGCTTCAGATTTTAAGTGGGTTTGTGGGATAATGTGCCATGACAAACTATAGGGGCTTGCTCTGAACAGGCTGTCTCAGAACACTGAGGTGTCATGCAAAGGTTTGCATGAATTTTAAATTGTCTTTAAAGCAGAGGAGCTGTAGGGTTTTTTTCCAATTTAGCCATGAATTGGCTTACATGAAGTGACTGTAGTTCTGCTGCTGGGAGTTGCTGTCTGCACTTGAGATGCTGAAGACGTCACCCAAAAGTGTCCTCAACAAGCTGTGTTTGTCATGTGCTAATTTCATCTACTTGAAAATGGGTTAGTGTAGCCACAAGCTCTGAAAACTCAGTTTTATGATCTTTATGCTTTGAAATAGTATAGCATAGTTGAATGGGCTTTCTGAAATTTACTAGTTTGGTTATGTTTCATATTTATGTATATATATTCACATGTATGACTTTGGAAATGCTCTTCCTCAGCCAAGCTAAATGTAGACACCTAGAGACATATAGTTCACCATGTTAAAAACTACCAAAAAAAGAGGGGGGGGAAAAAAGCAGTACAGTAGTAAAGATAATAGCTTGGTGCACTTGCTTGTTCATCTCTCGGAAGACAATACTGGTTCATGCCTTGAAAGTGGTAGGAAAAAAATCTGTTACTGCTTCTTTCCCTTCCTTCCCCCAAGACAAACTTCCAGGCCCCTTTTCTGTAGTTGCTGTGGTTTGCAGCCAGAGCTTCAGCCTGCATTATCAAACTTTCTGGCAATGTGAGGTGGCAATCAGTCATTCCAATGTGATGTGGACAGATAGCTGAGACGTAAGTGGAAACTGCTGATGGAACTGACAAATGCTGGGGAGTGGAGTAAATTGTTTAGCAGGACTGAGCTGGGAGCATGGATGTCTTACAGGGATAGCACAGAGGATCAGGGTTAGCATACAGTGTTGGTGTTGCAGTGTGCAAGGCAGGCTGCAAATAAAGAACACTCTGTAAAACTTCAGTGCCGCCCAAGCGAAGCCTCTTTTTTGGGTGGCGCTGCCCGATGATGACTGGGCTTTGTTGCCATGCAACATGGGAAGAGAGGCTGAAACTTTGTGTGCCTGGCACAGATTAGTTTAACAGCAAACTGAATTCTTGTCCGAGGCTCTGTGTAAGAGGTTTAGAGATCCCTGCCATGAGGAAAGAAACAAATGCAAGGCAGCTTGCTCTCGGATTATTTTTTATAATTAGCTTTGTTATGTAGTTATGACAGAATCTAGGAGTTGTATGAATCAACAGTAGAAAAGGCAAGGAGTCAGGAGGTCTGTTAATCTTCTATCATCTGCCAGCTGTCCAGTGAAAACACTCTTTTGTGTGGTGTTAGGAGGTCTGGATTAGTCATTTAACACCTGCAGGCAAAAATGTTGTACAAGAACATGTGAAAATCATTAGAGCAAAACTGTCCTGACGTCTGTGATTGGAAAATGCAGACAGCGTAAGAATGGAATTAGGTGGATTCAGCTGTAGTTGCATGTCTTTTTAAGAATGCAGCTGACAAGATTCAGACCAACAATTAAGCAAGTAAAAAATACTTAAGGGGCATTTGCATGCTCTGAGTTTGGATACAAATTACATGGGAAGAGTAGGTTTTTGGGAGGGTAAAGCATTCATGGTACTGAGTGAGTTGGAATAGATTAATAGCTCTGTCACTAATAGTCTAACATATTAACTAATAGATTAACATATTAACTAGGTGTGTTTGTGATTAAAAGGATAGAAGTTCTTGGGCAATTTGAAAGTAATCTTATATAGTGCTCTGGCAATCTAAAAGCTGAAGTACATCATAACTACACATACCATTTTACTACTTCATTTATTTTTGTTGTAAATATGGTGCTCTGCTTAATACATATTTAAAATGAGGAAGGGTTGAGTCAGCTTCAGAAGAGAGATATGACAAAAATAGGTGTTCTGGTAGGGGTAATCTTCCAGCAAGTACCTTCAATGTCTTGCTCAAAACTTAATTTTTTAAAGATGCTAGCTCTGACTTGGGTTTTTAAATGGAAACACACTTTGTTATAATCAAAACGTAAAAATTGGAGGTTAAAATTTCATCTTGAGACTTGCTTTGAGTTTATTTTGTTTTATTTTTAAACTTTTAATTAACTAGTAGTAAAAATGTATATATTGTCTTTTTAGCTATTGCAGTGCTATGGATACTAATAAAGGTGGGAAGTAATTTGAATGAGCAGATGTTGGCTCTATTGTAGGTAAAAATGTAATCACAGCAAAAACTCTACCTGTACTATTTCTTTTAATATAATATGCCTAAGGCAATAAGTTACCAGGATAAAACTAGCAGTGTCTAACCTAAAAATCACTGTCAGTAGTTAGAACTGATAATTGGTACTGATCTCAACAGAGGTGTGTTGGATGGTGTAATTAAACACTTTGCATTTCTTTTTCTGTCTTTAAAAAAATGTGACTTCCATTTTAAGGTCAAATTATCTCCTTCTGATAACTAGTCTCTTCTGGAAAAATAAACATGTCTGAGCTCAAATGATCCTTTAACCTTAGGATTTCAGGAGATATAATCCTTGCTGCCTTGCTATCTGGATTCACTAACAAGCTGTAGATTTTCTGTTAGCATTTTTGACAGACTCAAGTTCAAAACCTGTATGATGATTGTATTTCTATAATCTTGATAATAAACTGAAAGAATCTGAGAACTCATTGCTAATGTAACTTGCTTATGAAGTGATTTTTTTTATTTTGTTGTTTATGTGTACTTTGTTATTTGTTTTGTTGTTTTTTTTTTTACTTTGTAGACCACTAAGGCATTCCTTCCCAAGATGCTGGAAATGAACCATGGACATATTGTGACAGTTGCAAGTTCCTTGGGGTTATTCAGTACTGCTGGAGTGGAGGTTTGTTAGACTATAATGAACAAAAAATTTGGCACTCTTTGCCAAAGATGTATTTTTATTTTTTTTTAAATATTATCAGCTAGAGGAAATAAGGTCAAATCTTCGAAGCTATTTGTAGGTTAAAGTACTGAGTACCATATCAACACATGGCTCTCTGTGAGTGGGAGCCACAGGACTTGGGCAGGCATTGCATTCATTTACTTGGATGGTGGAGTTGGCACTTAGAGCAAAAGCCTGGGATGGCTGGGGTTTTCAGAATGCCAGGTGATCTTTGAGTTGCCTGATAAATTTAGGAACTTCAAAGGTGCCATTCAGCCAACCCCTGTCCAGATCTTCAATGTAAAGCTTGAAGTCAAAGGCAAGGGCTTTCAAAAGAAATGTTTCTATGAGGAAATGGCTGCAGACCTTCTGGAATGTATGGCTCACCTGCTTCACTAGCAGCTGTTTGAGAACTCCAGTTTGTGAAACTTGTCAGGTGCATAAAAATAGGTTAGGATTAGAGCTTGTCTGTTTTTTGAGTCATTAATACAAATGCAAATGTGAACAGAAAGCATTGTTAGTGAAAATTAATTAGGGTGTCTAAAATAATAATGGTCATATTGCCCCATAGGCATAGGCCTCTTTGCATATAGGTAAGGCTAAATCCAAGACCTTAAACTGCAGTGTTTCATAATATAAATGGATGAAGATGGTGTAACTTAGGGCTTTTTAGAGTGTTTACTGTCTTGAGAAAGCTACAAGGAATTTCCTAGACTGGATGTGACCACCAACAGAGATGGACACATCCACCTGAAACACTAAGTTCAGCAACAATAAAAAATAATTGCATAGACCACTGTAGCATTTGAGTTGTGTATCTCATAGAAAAACTCAAATCTTGGTTGTGTTTTCTGTTGAAACTAACCTTAGAATAACACCTTTAAGATTTTTACACTTATGCCCTGCCAACTCTTCAAGCTTTTTCAAATCTGACCCAAAGTAGTATTAGGTATCTCAGTCCTTTGTTGCACCATTTATTATTTAGCAAACGAGTAATTGGAGTAACTTGTCATGTGAGCCTGCCTGATTCAAAGACTTGAATCCAAGGTAATATCCTCCTACATTCAGCTTTCATGATTCTGTGCTAATTACCTCAGAAGTAAAGTGATAAATGAGTTGATGTGATTCTCTATTCAGTGGGTGTCTTTTGTCGTTGCTTTGAAAATCTGTGCAGAATCACCTCAGGTATGCTGGCTTTGAACATTGTTCATATCTGTCTTTTTTTTTTTTCTTTTTTTTTGCTACATCGTTCATTGCCAACACAGGATTATTGTGCCAGCAAATTTGGAGCTGTAGGCTTCCACGAGTCTTTGAGCCATGAATTGAAGGCTGCTGAAAAGGACGGAATCAAAACTACTTTAGTCTGCCCTTATCTTGTAGATACAGGAATGTTTAGAGGGTGCAGGATCAGGTGAGTAGACTTCTTCTTCTGCCTTGTGCTTGTTGTGTCATAAAAGTATATAAAGGTAACTCAAGTGTTACCATAAAAATATTAAATATTATATGTGCTTTAGTTTATGTTAGTGTTAGACTCAAAAGACACTCTGAATTCACTGTCTTCTGTTCTTTTGTACACAGACAATGCAAGTTTTGAGCTATAGTTTTTGTAACTTAACAGTGAATATACAAAAGTTCCAAAGAAATTGAGTTAATGAACTGTTCACTGCAATCCTTTATGTATCATATTAATCTATCTTAATCAAATGTTCCAGAAAAGAAATTGAGCCTTTCCTTCCACCCTTGAAACCTGAATACTGTGTGAAGCAGGCTATGAGAGCCATCCTTACAGACCAGCCAATGATCTGCACACCTCGCCTCATGTATATGGTCACCTTCATGAAAAGGTAACAACTCAAGTGCCAGTTATTTGGCAATGCAATCCGCAAAATGCATGAGCTTGTCTAGTTTCTGGATACAAACACCCTCCCACCCACACAGGCCATAGGTACCATTTTGCTAGAATTCATAAGTCTCTTTTGACTTGTATGCTTGTAGGTTGCTTGCTTGGGAAGCTTTATTTAACTGAGATCCTGTATATCCATCTTTGTTTTAACCTTCTTGCATTTTCCATCCTCCTTGGATTCCTATTTTCTTTTCAACAGAACTTTTAATTCCACTGTTTGAGTTCCTCTTAAGGAATGGAGCATAAGACAGCGACCAGCAGAGGAGTCTAGAAACAATCTAGCTGCTTATTTCTAGAACAAGTGTGTGAGAAGGCCTTTCCTACCTGCAGATTCTTCAGAATTTGCACGGATATGGTAGATAAACTGAAAATTGGTACTTTCAGAACCAATTTTCGAAGTCTGTGGAAGGTCTATATAAAGGAATTACTTGTTTCATTCTAACACATGGCTGTGACCAGGCTGACATTTTTATGATGTAGGCTAGTGCAGGAGCTGCTTCAATTCCTGTGATAGAGCATCACTTGAATTCCAGTTTATGGAGAACAGCTTCACAGGTGTCTGTGTTTTGTAAATCTGTAGTGTGTAGGGGGAACCTATAAAATACAGCATCGTGTTATTTTCTTTCTGCAAGGGATGACTGAAACTGAGCACCTTGATGATTTTTATTCCACTTACAAGTGATTATTCTCCTCTGGCTCAAGCGTCTCTTGGTGGACAGGTTCACCAAAAAATAGAGGTATCTTCACTGCTTGCCTCTTCCCTGACAGAGAGATGTATGTGTCTAATCTGACATCAAATGAAGGCCACTGTCAGTGTATTTAGGAACTAACTCCTTCACCCAGAATCTCAGAGGGTGCTTCAGTGCTTCCTGCACAAGCGATGCCTTTTGCAGCAACAGCCACATCAAAAGCCCTTTGGGTTTTCTTGGTTCAACACTTCAGCTTCCAACAGGGAGATCAAAGCTTCTGTGTAATCCATGCCCCAGGCAGCAGCCTTTAGATCAAAGGCCCTCCAGTCACTGCACAAGCAGTACTGCTGGCACTGAAGACACCTGTACCAGTGACATCTACTTCTGGTGTTTCAGTGGTCATTACTCCTAATGGCTGGAATTGTACTGCTTGCCACTGGACAAGTGTCTGCTGCCATTCCCAGGGCCTGAGGAATCCCATTTTATTCCTTCACTGGAGCCCTTGATTACACTTGAAATAAAAATAATATTTTGTTCATGTGAGAGCAAGGGGAGGATCTGTAGCCAGGTATCCATCACGTAATCACCTCTTGGAATTTTATCTGGGAGGGAGAAGGAAATTGCTGTCTTTACTTTGGACCTTTCTTCTTGAGGATGGATGATTGAGTTTAGAATATAAATCAAGGTTGTTAGACATCTGGTGATCAAAGAATGGCATTAACTAACACTAATCCCACATTAAAGAATATCTTAAATGTCTGATGACCTCTGCTGATGTGGCTTTTAGCAGATGCTTTGCTTTTACCAGGCCTTCTACTGCTCTTGCCCCCCCATCCCCCCTGCCCCTCTTTGTTAAAACAAGCTATCACACTGCTTGTGAAGAAACAGAAAATCTGGTCTAAGGTTGAAGCCTGTGAATAAACAGCTTCTTTCTCCTTTCTGCTTGCCTGTGTGGTTGGGACTCTAGAATTTCATTTCTCTCTGAAAGTATCCCTGTGAAATAAAAATCCCTTTATCTTTTAAGAAGACTCTCCAGTAGGTATTATATTGTTTTTAAGGACACCATGTACATGTTCTTACAAGTGCATGTAAGCAGAGTTTTTGCTGTATGCTGCCTTCTAACAAACCTGTAACCTCTTTTTCCCAGTATTCTGCCGTTTGAAGCAGTTGTGTGCATGTACCGGTTTTTGGGAGCAGACAAGTGTATGTATCCTTTCATCGCTCAACGGAAACAGGCTACAAACAACAATGAAGCAAAAAATGGAATTTAACACTTCTGGATGGACTAACGTTTATAGGTGAATGCAATAATGTTACATGACTGAATTGCAAAGTGCACTTGCATCTAACAGATGCAAATGTCAACATCTTACTGTGGCATTCTCTTGGGTCCTAAACCTGTGTATTGAACTCTAAAAATCAATGGATTTTTATATACTGTAAATAAAACTGACTAGAGTACTTGGGAAATGTGATAGGTAACTCAAATGAATTTACAATGTAGCTGCCACCATTGTCCTTTAGAATATCACTGTATGTACAGTAAACTAGTCACACTACTTGTTGTAGGGATGCACTGTGTGATATCTCTTCCTTAGTCTGCCAAGGCTTCTAAGAGCTGTCTCCAAACAGAAGATGGAATGTTTCAGAAATGGTTTGACTTACCTTATGTTATTTAGGAAGGGAGGGAAATCTTGCAATTTAAGCTACTGCTCGTGATCTTATAGCAAATTCAAGGACAGTTTCTGAATGCATCTCTTCACTAGTTCACCCAAGTTCTCTAAAGGACACATGGCCAAATTGTGGTGTAATTCTCTTTTGTTGCAACTGTGTGTGTTCTATTTAAACAAAGATGAAAAGAAATTTGTAAATCTTTGCCGATTCTAAGGCGTGAATGTCTTACATACTGTCAGAGCCAACTTATACTGGGCATCTGTTTTTTTAGGAATGCAGTCAGTGATTTAATTTGACCTTTTTTCCAAGTTTGATTTGAAATGTGCTCTGTTCCATTTCCCTCTGTATGTCAGAGTCCAATTTACTATTATGGACTAGATGTTTCATTTCTTCTTCCTCATTCTTACTTCTGACAGAGTTCTCCACCCCCCAAGGAAACTGTTATGTTAAATCTCTAACTGGACTTGTGCCTAAAAGACAAAGCAACTCAGCTGAGATACAAACTGTTTATGTAAGTGCTGGTCATATGCCAATTATTAGCAAAGGAAAAATAGAATAATGCCTGATGCAACTCTACATTCAGAATATGAAAGGGTGTAAAGATTTTTTTTGAGTTGTACTCACATTGTAGAACAGCAAATGACATTTTTACAGTATTTTTTGTAAAGCGAACAATTTTGTGCCTTGAATTTGGTAATCTGTATTAGTGAAGCATTGTAAAAGTGAAATTCTACCTCTGTATCTTAATGTATACCATCCACTTGTAAACTACTATCAGAAAAATTGTGATTACTTTTTTAGAATGTCTTGTTAAATAGTGACCAATGCCTGTGGTTATTAAAGTGAGCCACCTTTTCCTTAAAACAGTGATTGGAATGTTTCCTTTAAAGATTGAATTAACACAAACTACTTGTTCCACAACCCTTTGGTATCAAGACAGATCAAATATTTATAGCTCAACTCCTGTATCCACTTTACAGTGTAATCTCTTAAGGCTGTCAGAAGGTACTATGAAATTGGGCTTTAGGAGCTGGCAGTTTTGTCTTTTAAACTCTCTGATGAAGTAGATGGCCAAAGAGGTTATGAAGAATATTAGTTTTGGTGTTCTATAGAGCTGCATTCAGGTCTGTGAAAAAATGATCTGGTGTGGATGCAGTTTTAGTGTTAAAAAATAAACATAGTTTCAGTACAGCTGTAGTTATTACTGCATATACATAGCACACATATAAAATAGAAAGTTGGTGTCTGTGTCAAGAACAGTGTTGTTAGCTAACGTTGTTTAAAAACTAATTGAAAGTAGAAGAAAATGTTTACATTAACCCTTATTCCAAATGCCATGCTCTTTTGAAAAAAGTCATTAGAAGATTTCCCCAGGGCCATATTACCTCCCATGTTCTTACAGCGAAAGTCACTAAAAGCAAGTACAACAAATTTAATTCTATTGCATAGCATCATTGTATTTGCACTTGCACTTCTGTTTTTTAAGATGTCTCAGTCTTTGCTGCTGTGTCACACTAAGAAGTAACTTTTAAAGTTTGTTATACTGATACTTGACACATATTAGCCTGACAGAAAAGGAAAAACAAGAAGCTGACCAGCAATACCAAGGTATTCTACAAAGCATTCTGCCCATTTACAACGTTTACTTAAAAAGCAAATTTCAAGGCTTACAGAGTTTTACTTTATTATTGAATATGTGATCATCCTGGTTTCTCTAAATTTACTACTTTTTCTCTCAGTTCTCAGCTGAGGGGTGACTTGTGGCTGTTGCAGTCTGTGAGTGTGTTGCTAAAACTCATTCTCTTAACTTTACATATTCTGTTTAGAAATCACTGGTACACATAGAGAAAGGTAATACCAGATGCCTTGTAGATCTAATGAGACTTGCTTGAGGGGAGGATCTTTGAGGCTGTATAGTGCTTGTCTTGCAGCATGGGAGACTGAGCCTAAATTCAATTCAAGCCTCCAAAAGAATTCAGTTTGCTAATTTTTCTGATACACATGAACTATTTTGGAAACAATCCCGAAACTCCTGTCACCTCTAGTCACACTTTAAAAAAAAAAAACCCAACAAAAAAACAACAAATCATGTAATGAAGTCAATCTCACCACTCCAAGAACGTTTTCTGTTGACTGGATGACTTCTCAGTTGCATGGGTGATTCCTATGAAGCAGAAAGGGATTTGTGACAGGATGGAATGGAAACCAGGGTATTCCTTGTTTATATTGCCCTAAACTGCTGCAACTACCCTGTGATGGAGAGTTTCCTTTAACACTACCAGCAGAAAGTGTGAGAATTGTGTCTCTTCAGGGCTGTGACTGATAGACTGTGCTAATTCACATAAAGCCAGCCTAGTTTAAGTAGCTCAGGTAAAAGTTCTACTTAAATACTTTAGACTAGTAGCTTAATGTAGAAACATTTTCCTTCATTCTTGTAGGACAATGCCATGAAAATTTACTGTTAACCCCAGATGAGCTGACATGGGTGCTCCTCTTGGTATTTTTTGTCTTGCTGTAACAACTTGGTAGGATATGCAGCCGATGACAGTTTTCTCAGAAAGCTCCTGTCATAATAGTGCTAAGCTTATAGCCATGTAAACAAGGTGTTTGAAGATCATTCTGTAGCACTCCCCAGTGAGCAGGACAATTTGCATCACTGGTTCATCTATAGGAGGCTTCTAGGGCATCTCCTCTATTTCCTTGTCCTTAAAAGAAATCTGGGCTTGCCAGATCTCTAAACTTGGTGTACTCACTCAGTCATTGGAGTGAGGCAAGTTTAGGCTTCAATTATCCTTCCTTTCGGTGTTAGTAGTTTCCTGTATCATGTGGTTGTAGGTTATTTTATGTATTGATGTAGTTGCAGCTTGGAGCACCTAAACTGGATGCCCACTGTAGTATAAATTGTCCTTCCCCCTTGTTAGGCATGTGTATGTGGAGTTGTAACACACAATAAATGTATATTTACTTTACATCATAAGGACTTGTGCAGGAAACCCAAGTGAAGTGAACAATCAGGAACAATACTCTTTTGCTTCATAACAAATAAATAATTCAGCAGCAACCATTATTCTTAGTCTTCAAACACCATCATAATCTGTCCTAACTTTGGTGTATAGACAAACCCTTATGAGTTTTGTCTTCAGGAGCAACTTGGGAAAATTCAGAGGGATCAGAGCTGTGTAGTGAAGGCACATAAAGGAGTAAGTTTTGGGCCACTATGGTTCTGAAAGTGTGTGTTTGCTCAAGAATTTGATGCATAGAAAATCATTAACCTAGCCTCTGAATTCGATTCCTGATTTTTCCAGTGTATCTGGGTAGACATGTCCTCTCAACAAAAGAGATAATCATAACGCAAATGGTAATTGGGTAGGTATTTAACCTCAAGAGTTTGTTTCCATTAAAACTCAGGTTTTACAAGTAGAGAAGCTTTGGGGCTCTGCTCAATTTTCCATTGCAGCCCAGTTCATAGCCCACAAACAGGAAATAAAACTATCACAGAGATGGGGTTTTCTAACAGTCCCTGAAACAGCTGATCAGGTAGAATGGTTGATGAGGCACCTATTTAAGTGTTACTTTTTTTCTGAAGCTCCTAAACCTAAATTCCAGATGTTTAGTCACACACCTTGCAAAAAAAAAGGCTGGGGAGCTTAGGGACAGTACCCAACCATGTGAAAAATGTAGTTACAGAAACCCCAGCCCCCTGGTATTCTAATTAGCCTGCCATGTTTTTTCCCTGATCGTTAAATGCTGATGTATCTACTGGCATAAAGTGTGGCTTTATAATGGCTTCAGTGAGATGAAGAAATTAATAGTAACTTTATTTAAACATAGCTTAAGTAGACAACCCAAATATTTAAAGTAACTTTAGAAATAATGTTCCAGCTTACATACTTACCTATCTGCTTAGTGCTGACCATACACAAACAATTTATTTCTTCCAAAAAATTAAAAAAACAAAAAGCTTTTGGGCTAAATGATGAACGTTCAAAAGTCAGGATCGTCAGGATCAAGTGTTTGTATGTGTTTGTGCCTAAGTTAAATTGGCAGGATGTTTGGTTCCCTCTTCCTAAGCAGGGCAATTGTAGCACTTAGCTATAATGTATTTGGAAAAATTCAAACCTTTGAACACATCCCCATCTGTAGAAGTTGATCAAACTGTCTTTAAAATGTTATCTATTCTGATTGACAACATTTTGGCAAACAATGTGCCTAGGCCAGTGCCTATGGCACTGGGATGACGAGCTTTTCTCTCATAATCCAATTATCAATAAAAGCTGCTGTGGCAGTAAGATATTAGGAAAGCTGATGCTGAAGCATTTGGAAAGCTAGTAGCTGTATCCAGGGACAGGTTCTTAATGGGAGAGGAAGGATGGGGTGCTAAGATGGCTCTAGGGATCTCCCCTTTGTACCCACTCTAGCAGCTCCTGTTGCGGGGTGTGTGCATACAGAATGTCTGCTCGTGCTGACATCCAGCCCCCCCTTCCCATCACAGCTGCAGGCAGCCACAGTCCTGAGCTCATCCACCAGGCCTCTTCTGCACACAGCCCTGCACAAGAGTTATTCTGAAATAGCTGCACTTAAGTGTGTGTGTGCTTACCTTTATATTTTGCAATAATCGTAAACTGTTTCAGCCCAACTTAAACAAGAACGATACTCTGGAGTAAGAAGTTCTGTGCTCTGGAGCTTGGGACTAGCCAGTGCCTTTGGAATGTCTGTCATTCTCCCATTTCCATCAACCATCACATCTAAACAAGCCCTTAGAAGATAATTACAAACTTTCATTCGGATGTAAGCACTTAAGATAGAGATAAGCAAAGTTAGCTTAAACTTGTTCTATTTTCTTAACAGGCAAGTGCATTTGGATCCACGTTTAGGACAAATGTTGCTCAATACAAGTTAGGTCTCTACATAGATCACTAGTTAATGGGCAGATGGAAGCATCCCACAGTGATTAAGGATATTAGGGTTTTCCTGCCATGCTGAGAGCCAGGAATATTGACCTCTGCAGCTGTTTTAAATGAGAGCCTCTGCCTAGTTAAACCTTCAGCCTGTAGGTAAGGAGTTTTATGTCAACAGTAGGATTGCAGAAGAGGGTGGAATTAAGGTCTCCCAGATATGTCCAGATTTAGCTAGTATCAGTGCTCTTCATTTTGTTAGTATCTTCAAAGGTCTCACCACCAGGTCCTGTCTTGTGGCTCCTGGTAATTCACTATGGTAGCAGCCCTCATGCAGATACAGCTCCAAGGGCCCAGTGTCTCCCTAAGACCTCTGCTTTCCCAGGGCTTGCCTGTGAACTGCAGTGTTTGAAATGCTGAGGGTTGCCAGCTTCTTGTCCAGCAAGTCCTCACTGTGGTGGGAAATAAGCATGAGGCAGATGGGACCAAGACTTCCATTGGAGACATGATAAACTACAACAGTCCAGCAAAAGTATTGACATGTGGATTTCCTCATCTCTTTTATCTACAATCCAAACAACGTAGTAAAAAATGCCAGCTTCTCTCTGCTTGCAGTGACTCTAAACAAAGATAATTTAAACAATTGTCTTCTGTATTTTATTTTTGAATTACAGAAGTGATCACTTGTTCAGTTCTTTAAAACTTTTGACATTTAAAACTAACATGGGACTCATGTAATACATCATCTGTTAACATGTGCAAAATAAGGCACTCCATTAGTCCCAGGACTAACCTGGGAGTTTTGGAGGAATACTAGAGTGGTTCTGAAAATCCAGATTGTTCAAGCAGTCATTCAGTCACTTTTATATCTTTATTTTTTATCTAGTTTTGCATAGCAAACTAGAACAAATGAAGCAATTAGAAGATGTGTAATTTTTCTTACTAGATGGGATAACAAACTACGTAACAATAGGCTTATGAAGAGTTTATAAGGTTTGGAAGTAAGTTTTTAAAAATAATTTTCACTATATTTTAATATGGAATCCTTATTTATAGGCAGAGCATTTCTGAGCCACAGCTGTTAGTAGATGGTGTTTTCTCAAGGAAATAATTAATTTCTCCTTTACTTGAAGAGAACAGTAGTAACTTTCACCCAGCCACTGTCCAGGCTGGGTTAGGGCTGGGACTGAGATGGGGACAGGGACTAGAGGAGAATTTGTCCCCATGTTCTTCATACCTGGAAAAGATGCTAGCTTTACGCTGAAATTAGTGGCTACAATAGACTTGATGGTAAGTGTTCCCAGAGTCTCCAACAAGCAGCTTTTAACTTTCTCTGTCTTTTTGGTATTATAAATATTTGCAGTCCCCTGTGGAGGTTCTCCTCTGAAGACCTAGACCATCTAATAAGAGCAGCCAGGTCAGCCAAGGTAACCCCTTTTTACTGAAGAGGAAAAATTCCACAACCCTTGAGATTGTGGGACCCAAGTTTCTTGTTTTCTAAAAAAACCCCGCATATTTTAATTTTTTTTCTTTCCCCTGATGCTTGAAAGATCAGATGTGGAGATGCTGTCAGTGTTCCTGGGATTCACCTTGGGAAGACAAGCCTTTGTTACTAAATATTTGGAAACGGACCTAAAATTATACTCTCACAGGGGACTCATAACACAATCTGCTGCCTTGAAAATTCTTACACGAAACAGCTTGTGGGACTGGGATGGCTGGGAAGCGGAGAAACTAATACGGCACTCTGGGCCAGAGGGAGCAAGGCAGAGCAAAAGCTAAAGCCCCACTGGGAAATTCATTAACCACAGCTCCTACAGCTGCTGTAACTTCCTGCTCTGTCACTGTCTGGAGCTTTTCCTCGAGCCTCACTCCCTGAAGACAATTCCAGTGTCACGGTCGGGATTCTGAGCTTTCTCACCTGCCGAGGTGCTGCATCCTGGCCTCCTCTTCCTGCCAGGTCTGCGCCCAGGGGGAGCAGGAACCCAATCACATGGGCAGTGTGAGAGCTCCCCATCTGTCATGTGATTTTCACCAGGGAAAGGGGAAGTTATTTACCATCATCTTTGTGCTTTTGCTTCTCTCCCAGCCTACACTGGGAGTTACAAGTGCCCTCAACAAAGCAGGAGAGAGAGCTACCACTTGCAGTCTGATCCATGCATGGAGGTGATTTTTTTGGACCCAGCCTTCTAAGCTAGAGGAGCTGCCCCTCAAGCCTTAGTGTTGCACTGCCCACCTAGAGCCCTATGAAAGCATCTTTAGTCCTGGAAAAGCCAAATGCAAGGACATAGGCAAAGAGCACATATCTGCAGGAAGCTCCAGTGCCCACAGGCAGTCATTTTCTGTCAAGTAGATTTGACTTCTTCCCATGCAGAAGCCTGTTGCACTCACATCTTTATCAAACAGAAAGGCACCACACATGGGAGAATCTCACCTGTTAAAAAGGACCAAGCAACCAATGTATTGGTTGCTGAAACTTGGCAACATGTCCTTCCCAGTTTCACCAGTACCCTGGTCTCTGAATGGCATGTCACGCCCAGTTGTGCTATCAGCCGTGTGGGGTGGTACCCTTGAGGAATGGTTCCAGACCAAATTAAGTCTTTCCACATAGGAAGTGTGGTTGAACTGCTGTCACTCATCAAGGCTGTTAGGCTAGAACTGTCATTTGAAGCCATCCAGGCAGGATGTCATTAAAATCAGGACTCACTGGAGCTAGAGACTTTCTCTGATGAAGCAGCCATTGCTTGTGTGCCAGTAGCAGAACTAACTGAAAGGATTTCTCTTCTACTCTACAAGTAACCATCTTCTCATTAAACAGCCTAGCAGCTGTCTGGACTAGACAAATTGGTGTCTTTTCACCTGGTGTCCTGTGAAGGGTTCCTACAGCTGTAGTGGCATATAGCTTTGCCTCTCCTGTGCCGGTGCTGAATTCCCTGACTCTTGGAAACCCAGCCATGAATACTGGCTGCAGCTGCCCAGCTGAGCAGGAGAGCTGGTGAAGGACAGCTAAGATGCAGAGGGAAGAAAAACATAAAGGCTTGTAGGAGACTCTCCTCAAATAGAGCTGTGTGGCAGCAGTACTGGGATATTAAATCACTGTCTACAGTTTCTTTGAGTATTCTACTGGTTTGTTCCAGCTACAGATTCCTGGCAAAAATTGTTATTTGTTCTATCACATTACTTAAAAAAAAATAACTTGCATTTTATCTTAACTACTGCATCATCTTTTTTTTGGTGCAAATCCTTGCTGCATGAGTACCTCTGTCTTCTTCCTTAGACAGTCATGCTATGTTAGGTCAAACCACAGATTTTCAAACTGATCTAAGTCTTTGAGTCTGTAGTTTGACTCACTTGGACACTCCATTTAACATCTAAATCTGCTTCACATGACAGATCTGTAGATCTCTGAGCAGTGAGTGTGCTTGAAACGAGCAGTGATTATTAGCAAGCACACATGCAAAGCAAACTGGCATTTGAAAACAAAGCTTGAACACAGAGAAACAGAATTTTATAGCATCTACAGTGCATGAAAAGCAGATCCAGCAAACAAATACCCCCCTAGTTCTTAAGTCTGTATTTTGAACTGACTTTCAACCAGGTGTTTCCACTTTAATTTGATCCCAGGCATTCCTAAAAGTGATGTAAGATCCAGATCCACAAGGTAATAATGAAGTCAAGAGTTGAAAAATTATCAAGGCCTAATCTGGCAATTTAGTCCCTTGTAAATCATTGTGGTTAGTTATTGCAGAGCCCTTCTTACCAACCAAGTTCTCTTGAGGGTTTGCATTAACTTCACCACCTGTTTGACTGTCAAAGAGATAAATTTCCCTGAAGGGAATCTTCCACTCCTGACTTTATTTATGTCAGGGGTGGGGGGAAGAGGATAGATTGACTGGGAAACTTCAGCGACAAGGGTCTACATATGCTGAATCAGGGACTGATGCAATTCACTTACTCTCTTTGATATTACACATAAGGTCCCAAAATGAAACGTAGAATTAGGAAGTTCATCTGGGCTCTTTGCTGAACAAAAAGCTCTAATGAAATATAGTCCATTGATGCTTTTTCTTCTTCTCTCTTTTTTTTTTTTAACAATCAGATGCAAAAGTCAAAGGCTCACATCAGTTTTTCTGTAACCCAATACTTCATGTTTTTCAGAGCACCTGTGCATTCAACATCTCAAATGTTACATAACCAAAAAGCTAATACCCAAATAGTCCATCAATGAGTTTGAAAAAGATCTTCTACCAGGAAATAAACAAAAAAAAAACCAAAACCAGGATAATAAAAATAGATCAGTGGGATGGATCCTTCAGCTAAATCTTTGGGTTGCAGGAGCAAACCATGAGTTAACTTGTAGGCTCTGACGTGTTAGTGAACTGAGCAGCCTGTGTCTTGAATCAAAGATAAAGCAAAATACTTTCACGAGTTCAAGCTAGAGACTGTTACACAAAGCATAAGCTCAAATTGCTGCTCAGGCTTTTTTTGCCTTTTTTTTTTTTTTTGCCTCTTTTAAGAAAGTACTTTGAAACAACTGAAACTTGAGTGGATTAGAAGTAAAGAATGAAAAAAAAATTTTGGGTTTTAAATCTGCTATTTCCTCACAGAGCAGTTGCTTATGGCTCTATTTTCTAGTTTCCACTCTTTGAAATGGTAGATCTTCTAGCTTGGGCTTTGTAGTGGTTTTGGGTATGGACACACATGTGCCACAGCTCTTCTTTTTGCCTCTTCTCTTTCTGCATCCCCAGTCTGCATCCATGGCTAATTCTGTGTAAAATCTGCCCAATAGCAATAAGTTTTCTACTGCTCACAGCAGTTTTCCATGCATCTCTCATAAGTGACACGTTATTAAACCCATCAATTGACTAATTGATGCTGCCTCTGCTGAAAGGCAAGGAAACAGCTTCCATTGCTTCCTTGCCCCAACTGTGTTCCCAAACACACAAAGGAACTAGTGTAAAAAAACCTTTTACCTGAATTTAGACAGCATCACATTTCCTTGGCTCTTTAGGGATATCTTTTTTTTCTTATTCTGTACTCTTGGAGACTGCTGGCAACAGTGGAAGGGAGGCTGTACCTCCACTGGCATGAGGGTACAGAACTCCTTGTTCCTCCAGGCTGGTTTACCTGCCAAGGCAGTGAGAACAACCAACAAGCTGCTCTTTATCAACAGCGTTTTTCAAAGATTTATGAGAATATGTAGGGTTGGGAGGGGGTGGAGGGGCATCCTTTCAGCCACAGACAAGATCTGTATTGAGGAATGTAAACTAAGGATCTACTCAAATGGAGGTAAACCGGCAGAGCTCTGGAAGATGCCGTGAATAAAGCTGGGAATAAAAATGCATCTGAGGAAACTGGAAAAAGTAAGTAAGATGATATAGAGTTTAGGGAATACTCAGGATATGATTCAGAGTTTTTGGTTTTTTTTCAGAGTGAGAATCCTACATGTTCTTTATGATCAGCTGTAGAGTGGGCAATGCCAGGACTGTGGTCTTCAGCACTTTGTCCTGTTCTCCCCAGTGGGAAATGGGGACTGAACCAGAACTGAAGCCCTAAAACACAACTTTTGAGGGCACTAGAAATGTCCCCATGTGAATTAAAGCCTTTTTAGCTCACTGAAAGGCTTTGACTTGACACATATAATGTTAATTAAGCTGTCATTGAAGATATACTCAATATCCTAAATGCCCACTGGCATTTTTGGAAAAGACTGACAAGTTTTAGGTCCCAAATCCCAACAGTCCACAGCCCAAAAGACCTTGGGCTGTTTAGAAATCATTCACTGAGTTAAATCCATTACATTACTTTGATTATATTAATGTTACCCTTTTTTTGACCCAAACTTTAGCCAAATATGTGGAGCTGCAGGTGTTGCATGGGAAACAGAAGATGGAGTCAGCTGTCTCTCTGAGACAATCCTGTTTACTTACAAAAAATATCAGAAATATCCTTTCTCTGGAGGTCTCAAGCTGCAGGTGACAGTCCTTTCGCTCCCTGTTTCACATCGCTGTCAGCCAGTGCTCCATTTGGGATACTGCCTCTCCCCAGGCTTTTCTCAGAATCACATGTCTGGACAGATTTAGCAATGCAGGAACCACCCAGGCAACATAGGAAGTGGAATGACACTGTAGCCTGTTTTTGGGGAGTCTTGGAAATGCATTTTTTAAACTGTCTTGTCACTGAGTTAAAAATGAAAGTATTGACTAAGGGACCAGAATTCATCTACTTTCCAGGCAAGTCCCAGAACATTCAGCTGTGGGGCCATGGTCCAGTCCATGCTGCCTCATTTGCTTCTGGCTCAGCTTCAGCTAAGGGAGGCTCTGAGGAGCTGTGTGGTGGGAAAGCTCCTTTAGTAAACAGGGGTGGCACAGCTTTGGCTAATGCTTCCTTCTTCAGTCAGAACATTTCAGGTTTGTTTCCTAGAAAAAAGACCTGCTCCTTGTCTGGGATCCAGTTTTCTTCTTTCTGTTTTTTTCTACCTAGGGGCCAAATGAACATTCAAAGCTGGCATGGGAGATCTTTATGCTCAAGGAGAAAAGTGGGTGGGTAGAGGGGTTTGCAGTTTTGATTTCTTGCTCTTTGTCAAAGTCAGGCCTGTCAGACCTGTAAGCCTTTTCCTTTGTGTGACTAGAGATCTTCCAATTTCCAAATGTAGAGCAGCTCAGGCAACCAGATGCGCACAACTCCTTGACAAATTGCTGACTGCAGCAGCAGATAAACAGTCAGGTCTGTGCAGTCCTGTGTCCAGGCTGCTCAGCTCAAGGAAATGTGGGTTGGTTTTACACTCTCATTTCCTATCTTTAGCCCCTTCATCCTTCCTTTGCCTTCATCAGCAAACTGGAATTAGTTGTATTCGCTATTGACGTGGGCAGGGAGCAGGTGAATGTGTGGGAGAGTTGTTGATAGTTGGTGTATTTGTGTATGTGAAATATAACCACCTGATCTCCAGCCGATTTCTCTCCACCACGATGTGCCAGTTTTCCGTGAGAACCACGCTTTGAGAGGAGAGCTGGGACATTACTCTGGCTTTTGTGGGCCAGGAGCTTAGGGGACACATGGGAAAACAGGGTAGAAGAGATCAGAGCCTGGGACGTGATGATCATTTTGGATGACTGGCCTTGACTCTCCAAGGTGACAGTGACCCAGGAGGACACAGAGGGCAGAAGGATCTGATAACAGAAAGTGCCAGAGTGAATGTGCATTGACCCTGAGTGGAAGCTATCTCCTTGGACATAAGTGTAAGAAAAGTTAGCAGACTTGTGCAAGCAATTTATTCTGGCATTTCTTTACTGTTGAGTCCTTGGATCTTTTAATTACAGCATCTTTCACTGTATTGATGAGAACATATAAAATGTTTAAGATATATTAAAATGAAAGAAAAAAATAACCCAGCACTTCAAAAATAACACTGATCTTATAGAAAAACTAATTAATATTTTCCCAATCCCTCTTTCTAACTGTTATCTTTCTGAAAAATGAGCAAGAAACTCTGTGTAAGATAAAGCTGAAAAAGAAAGAGCCAATGTAATCAGGTTGCACAGAAATTTGGGGTTAAGTCCCACTGGCTATTTTTAAAATATAACCCTATAGGGAGAAGATTTTCTGTGTTCAAAGGTATGAATTAAGACCATGTGAGACCAAACTCTGAATTTCCTGGCTCATGTCAGCCCAAGCCATTATAAAAATGTGTGTATAGAGGTGTGGGCACTTACAATCCATGCCTTTCGGCTATCTGGGATACGCTTTCGTGTTATTCATATATGAAATTTAACAAAGAGCTTGGAAGAATAAAGCCTGAAGACGTAAATCTTCAATTAGAATTTGAATACACACAGTTATGAGAAAACAGCCAGTAATTTTCCAAACATGTGAGTTTAAGATGATTTACTGGCACTTGGGTGTGCGCACATGCACACACACACAGAGTTGCTTGCATCCAGCTGTACAAGAAATCTCGGAAAATATCCCAGCCTGCTTTACAGAATTACGGTAAGAAGAATGTGACACCCTTTGCCATTATGTTTGCTGCCAGTGATTCAGACGGGGGTGGAGGGGGAAGGGGAAAGCTTTTGGCAGAACAGCTCAGGGTCCCCCTACACTTGAACTTTGAATAGGCAGTGACTGTATCTTCAGGAGAACTGTGGGTGTTAGAGCAGGACAGTGAGATAGAGTGAGAGTAAAAATACCTCAGCAGGGGTTTTCCTTCTGCTTCATGGAAAATGATGCAAACCCATTCGTGATTTCCTTGTAATGGGAGTGAAAAGGGACACAGGATTTGTTTTGGTTTTTTGATTAAGGCAGACAATGGTCATCATTCTTAGTCACAGTTATCTCACAGCGGCTGAGCAGCTCCTCTGTCTTCACCTGGCTTCATTGCTCATCCGGTGTCCTGGGAGACTATTCCCAGCCAGATTTGAGAGGGCTGTTTGGATGAGAGGAGCTTTTAAAAACAAAATCTACTTCCTTGTGATTAATCCCTTTCTGATTTCTTTGGAGCCATCTCCAGCCAAAAGTGTAGCTGATTCTGCATCTACTGACACTGCATCCATCCATCTATCTATCAATCTAGCTAGCTAGCTATCTATCTGTCTGTCTGTCTATCTATCTGATTTGCTGATTTGTCTTTGCCCTGGAGGAACTGCTCAAGAAATGTCTGGGAGAGTTCCAGCCTTTCCCATCATCTTCACATATGCAGGACTACCTAAAAGTGAGGGTTAAAGGCCAGCACTGTCCTGGTACAATTTCAGGATCCCAACCTTTGCCGAATCTGTGGGGCTGGGAGATTAAACCCAGCCCTCCTGGGGCTTTGCTGGGGCAGAGCTTCCTGCCCATCCCCACAGTGAGGGGCTTCACTGCAGCTGGGCTCCCCAGCAGTGTTTTCCCCCAAAGTAGTTCCTGGGAGGAGGTGCTGAGCAGCAGAACCTCATCCTGCGCTGGCATCACACTTGCCTCCATCTGTGCTTTGGTCCCTGAGAACACCCTGCCATTGCAGTCCCTCGAGTGTTTGAAATGAGGGTCAAGGAACCCCAGTGGGAAAGAAGAAACATTCATGTCTTAAAAATCAGAAAAAAAGCTGCTTCACAGCCTGTGAGAAATGAAGGTTACCTAGTGAAAAAACATGAATACATTTACCTGGGCACTCCCAGGTGCACCTTGTTTAGACAATGAGCACCCACTGGGTCTTTCTGTTACCTTGTGAACTTAGCTCAAAATATAAACTTATTTTCCACATCGACTTTGTTAAAGGTATGTGCACTTCAGGTATATCTATCTCATGTTATGACTAAAATCCACATAAAATCAGCTCATATAACAAGCTGAAGTTTTTCCTCTGCCTTTAATGGTTATTTGAGACCCACAGCTAGTATCTAAAAGCTTCCTAACTGCTTATAATTAAACTGTATCCCTGAAAATATTACTAAATCCTATCAAATTCTTCTCATATTTCCTTCCAAATCAACTCTACCCTTATGAGCTGAGAATTACGTATTATGCCTCATGGCAGGTTTTCAAATAACATACCAGAACTGTGTTTGCCACTTGCTAGCCCTAGTAAATTTGATATTTACTCTGTCATCAGCTAAAGTGTGTTGGGCTCCTGTTGTGTGACTTTGGGGATTTGCTGGGTTTTCTATAAAACACAGGCCAGCTGCAACAGTGAAGGCAGTTCACTTTAATAAGCTAATAAATACATTTAATGACCCTCATTATGTCTCACAGTGATATCTGGTATTAAAGTGCAAGTGTTAGCCCGAGAACAATGTAAAATAGAAAGTCCCCTGCTGAAATGGTGCAGTCTGTGTGTGTGCATGTGTGTGTACATAAACACACACACATATGCATATAAACCCATTGGAAGGTTCCTAGGGAAGATTGCTATGGCATTAATTTTTCATTAATTCTTGAAAGATTTCAGATGTCTTTGCAGATTGAAGGAAGAAAATATTTTAAGCTGTAGGAGAGTAGGGTAGATTGGAGCCATAGGATAGACCTGCTCTACCAGGAAGGTAAGTGGCTGCTTGCTGGCCAGCAGATACACTGCACCCAGGTTGTGCCACCCATGGGTAACCAAAATAATTCCCCATGGGGCATCTTGTGCTTTCTGCTGGACTGGAGGAGGAGGGTCTGAAATCCCCACAACTTTGAACTGCAGTAGTAAAATTGGTCACCAAATCTGCACTGGGCGTGTGCACCAGGAGGCTCCCCTTGGGGCTGACAGATTGGAAAACAAACCAGTTACCTTCATTTGCACAAGCTGGAGATAACACAGGCAGTGGAGGCAAAGAGTCCCCTCCACCCTGTGGAGCTGGTGGCTTCCTGGGCACTCTCCTAAAAGGATGCCAGAGATAATCCCCCAGGCCAGCATCCTGGGGTGATCCTCCAACCACCTGTGAGACTGTTGTGCCTGGATGTGAGGGAGGGGGACACGCCAAGGAGCACGGAGAAACTGGAGGTCCATGTATCCTCTTACTTAGTCAAACATTTCTTTGCAGCAAAAAAAGCCAAGGAGGAGCTCTGATCGTGTGCCTGCACATTGTACAGTGAACACCACGGAGGACACAGCACCAGTAGGTACCCAGGACAGCTGAAAGGAATCTCCTCCAAGGCTGGAACAGGCCAAGTCAAAACAGCACAGCCCCAGGAGGGACACCAGTATCCCCAAGAGATGTCTCCCCTGCTCAGACTGCTACAGACTCAAGCACAGCACCAAGACTGCTGTTGGAAAGGACAGCACTTAGCCTGTTTGGCACTTCAGGCTAAGTGGAGGCTATAAGGGGTTTTTAAAAATCCACTCCCTGATCAGGCTCTTGAGTTTGGATGGAAAAAATGAAAGAGAGATGTTATATGGGGAAAACATTTGAAGTAATTAATTCAAAAAAGAGCCATTTTTTATTTCAAAACAAATTTTCTGGTAATGTATTTAGCATTGGGTTGATGAATCAAAATATGTCAATCACTAGATCATCTGTACTCAAGTGTCAGCATTTACTTTAGGCATAGACATATCTTTTTTATATACAGGATAGATAAACTCATGAATTAACAGGCTAGAATGAACTGGAGTGCCACAGAAAGCACAGGAGAGAGGCTTGAGTTTTTTTCTATTGTCATAAGAAAAGCAAGATTATCTTAGAATTCCAAATATGTCCAATCTTTATTTTTAGTTAATATGTTAATCCGCTTAACAAAATCTCCCTCTCTTGCAATGCCCCTCTGCTTTCCTGCTTGTGGGAGAGAAAATGATCTTGATTATGAAAGAATCCACTCAGGCCTTGCTTTTGGTCATTTTTCCATAAACACAGAAACTTTCCTGTGTCAGTCAGGCAGTGTACTTGCACTGTGATTTTCCAAGCCAGGCCACGTTCCTGCACATTGTAAGGGAGGGAGCTCTGAGTGTGTGCCCACAGGCACTCTCTGCTCTGGGCCCTTTGCAGAGGGTCCAGAAATGCCGTGGTGAGCTCTGTGTTCCTTGTCTCTCCAGGCACAGTCAGTATTTTCACCCCAAAGGGGCCCCTGATAGCTGTCTAGCCCCAGCCAAGCCCTTTTCTGGGGTCACTGTGCATCTACTCATGATTACAATTTGCCTGGCTGCTGGGAACATGGGTGCTCACATCAGATATGCCTTGTGGGATTCTCTGATAGTGACAAGTACAACGAGCCACATTTTTGCTTTGATCAACGACTCTCATCAGGAACAAACTGATGAATGATAGCTTTTGGAAAGAGATTTTGTAGCAGGTCAGAAAGATGTAGGACAGCCTGTAAAGCACTGGACCACAGGGTTTCAGGGTAAGAAAGTGTTTGGACAGCAGGCTGCAAGCAGGGAGAGCCAGAGATGAGGCTGGGACCTGTAAAACAAGCTGGCCACCCAGCAGCAGAAAGACTGCTCTCCTCAGAGTTCACTAACACTGTTAGTCACCAAAAAAATATTGGCAAATATAAACTATGGGTGAACTTCTCATGGACTAGGAAGCTAAGCTGACTCCCAGAGCATCCCCTCTGAACGGGAGATGGGAACAGTATACAACTGCTCTGAAGTCAGCAACCCATGTTCAGTGACATGGCCTGAGTTTCTGTGTCCTCGAGCAGAGTCAGAGGGTCAGAGTTGATTGTCTCTAAACAACACTGCTGTGTTTTCCTTTGCATCACCACAGAACAGTGTGGCCCTGTGCTGTGCCTCATCCTAGGAGATTCCATACTCTTGTTCCCAGAAGCATTGCAGCAAGAGAAGCTGTGAGAAGCACAAGCCGTGGAGGATCACAACCTCCAAAGGCACAGAGGAAGAGACCAGTCTTCTAATAATCGTTTAAATCTCAGGTTTGTGGGGTTTGAAGTGAGATTTTGTGGGTTTCACAATGGTGGACTCTTCTGTAGATAGATATGGATATTACAGCTATTTTCTCATTTCCAAAATGGGCATGTGTGCCCTTGCAGCAAGGCTGGTACAGAGGCTGCTCTTTGGCAGGGTGTCGTGTGACATGCCAGGACACAAACCTTGTAAACAAGGGCAGCAAGGGAGCCACACCTCCCTGGTAGATTTTTTTACTGTCATGTGTTACCAGGTAATATTCCAAAATCTTGCAGGCTGCACAATTGTCCATTCCCAACTGCTTTAGAGACTTCTGCACCACAAATCAGGAGAGTCTTGGAGAATTGTACAGCCCAGGGGCCACATGCAGATGATAAAAGCTGGCCATGTCTGTTGGATGCGACAGGATCGATGCAGGGCATTTCCTTCCTGCACCACAAGAGGTTCACTTGCATTTTCCTGCAGGGAAATGTGCTCCCAGGGAGTGTCTGGGGGAATGCAACTTGCCTCCAAAGGAGAGGGCTGAGTTTAAAGAGAGGTGTGTGGCACTGCACTCCACCAGGGCACGGCACAGCCTGTTGCATCCTGAGAAGAAGCAGTCGTGCACTGCTGAACCCACCTGGGCTGGCCTGCCAGTGCCTTTTGGTAGGACACAAACAAGCAGGCCTTGTATTCCACAGAAACCTGGAGGGCTTTCTACTGTTCTGTGAGTTCGTGGGAAAGTGTCATACCTTTATTTTAAAATAAATTTTCTTGTTTCAGTTTGTGATGATGTCAGTCCAGAAGTTTGAATCTCTGCCTGGCTCCTGCAGTCCCCATTAGCTTTGCTTTGGCAATAGCTGAACATTTGCTGTAACAAAAACAGACAACTCTTGCTGTGGCACTTCCTAGTGTTTTGGAACCAAAAGGTGCTTTTACAAGCACTTTGTAAGACAGAAGTCTAGCACCTGCCAAGGGAGCTAAAAGGGATCTGAGCAGCTGGCTGGGCAGACAGGCAGAACCAGAAGCAGAAATGGTGCATCTCCATTTAGCATTTCAATATTTTCAACAGAAACTGGTTTCCACATATAGTGTTTTCATCAGAAAGAGAAAAACATTTATCTAGAAAATCTCTAACTATCTGTGGTGGCAGGGATGGTGAAACTGTCCTGGCCATAGGAAAACCATAGGGAATCTTTCCCTTGTCCTGAATAGGCTCTGAAAGAAGCTCATCAGGAGGAGGCCTTGCAGCTCCATTCACAGTCCCTAAATCACCTCTTCTGGATATACATTGGTAGTGGTTTGGCCTGAACCTTTAAAATTATGTGTCTAGTATTTCTGCTGACTAAATACAGAAGAAAAGAGCTTTTCATTTCCTCTTCTCAAAGTGCCTACCCCAATTTTTATTCATCTTGATAACCTCAGCCATTCTCTGCTCCCAGTTTAAAAGAGCTGGGGGAGTCTGGTTGAAAGCACACTTTTTCCACACAAAGGGCTCCCCCACATCCTTGTGGTGACAAGAATACTCAGACTGGGAACCTATTATTTTAATTAAAAAGAGATTTATTTAATTTATTTGTGTTCCTTTAAAAATGTCCACTGAGGTGACACAGTCACAATGCAGATTCAGCCTACACAACCCTGAATGACAAGCCCCCATGCGGGATAGATAGTGAAAACTCCCTGTTTAGTGAAACTCAGATTATTTCACAGAAGCACCTCGAGAAAGAAAACTGAATGTTGTGCCAGACAGGAAAATCAAGGTATGTGATTTATCTGTGTCTGGCCTGCCTCTCCAGTGCTTTTACCCCACCTTTGTTCTTCTTTGTATGCTTTCTGTCTTGGACTTGTAAGCTCAAGGTGTTGAGGGAGGAGAAGGCTGGCTGAACTTTCATTTCCTGCAAGGGTATGATGTAAGAACGAGAGTGGGAGCAGCAAACAGCTCCTCAAGCATTAACTGTGTCAGGATGTTTGAGATTGTGTGAGGCAAACAGTACTCAGAGGCTCGAAGCAAAGTTTTTCTCCATTGGCAAGTTTAATCATTAGGGGATTCCTTTTTTTAAAGTTTTCCTTCTCCTCAGCTCTCTTTGGAATTTGAAGGTTAAGAAGGGGCCCAACAAGCTGAAAGGAAATGTCCCCTCTCTTTAAGTTTATTATTGAAAGTGGCCAGATGTCATTTGTTTGTGACTAGAAAAGGGAAGCTATATTACAGAATGTGACAATTCAAACCCCATGGTAAAAACAAAAGCAAAAATGGAAAAGCATTCAGCTGCTCTCATTTACATTTGTGTTCCACAGCCTGGGGCCCTTTGACACAGAGATAAGAACTGAATTTTATCACTCTTATGTACACTGTGAGTGTTGTCTGTCCTGTATGCTTGATTGGGAGTGTAGAGATTAATCCAGTCATCTGGACTGGGGGGTGGTACTCTGGTGGAGGACATGGACTACATGAACTGGCTTCAAGTAATATAATGTTAAGGTCTTTTCTTTCCCATTCCCTGCTGGAATACCCTCTTGTACTTGGACTCAGACCTGTCACTTGTTGCCTTTTGTGGGATATGAGATCTGCTAAGAAAAGCATTGTAAAGTTCCTCAGCAATTAACTAATTATTCTGGCACTTGATTCTAAGCAATAATGAGAGTAGAGGAGGTAGAAATACCCTACCTTGTAGCTATCCTACTAACTTTGATGAAGAGGCACCAGACAAAGCATTTGTTACCATCCATTCCTGGACTCATTTGAGCATTAAGGATCTTCTGCCCCTGTCAAAGAATGAGATGGTTTATACTACCCTGTAGTGCTTACACCAGCAAGGCTTCAGCATGCTCACTTGAAATAACTAAGGCTGCTTTTGTTTTCCAAGGAACATGAAAGAGATAAACTCACTAGTGAATCCATGGGTTACAGCAGAAATTATACAGATAACATGACATCAGATTCAGGCTCCCTACACCCAACCAGTTGTTATGAACTTCTCCAGTGAAAAAATATCCTGGAATAAAAGACACATTCACACTACCAGTATGATTCACCCTACCTTCTCCATAAGTTTGTACAACAGCCAGACAATTTCTATGTCTTGAATAGCCAAAGAATATGAAGAGGTGAGACCAGAAATTCCTGTCCCATAGACTTCCAAGCATGAGCAGAATGTTCCAGCCATATCACCAAGTTCTGGACATGCCCTGAAAAACAAATAAAAGTCTCTGTGTTGTCACTCAGATTGTCTGCTCTTCAGGAGAATTTCTTCTACCATCCTGGAATCACTACCCTTGAGTAATTACATCTTGGATCTAGGAGATATTCAACTGGAAAGCAGTTAAAAAGTGCTCAAATTTTTTTGAGCAATAAAATGGAAAAAATAAAACAATAGTACCAAGAGATGTTCCCTGGCACCAGAATGTGTTTATGTTGCTCAACTGTTGCTGGGGTTCCTGGCATATTTCTGGCTAATGCTAAGTAACATTCTCCCAAAATTTTCCCTGCCTGTGTCAGGAGATGGCATAAGCCATGGGTTAGATCCATAGGTAGAATGAATCTGCCAGTCCCATGCTTTGGTGGGCAAGAAAGCTTAGGAGTATGGGTATATCTAGAACATGCCTCTAGTTCTCAGGGTTGGCAGAATTTGAGATACTAGCATAGCTACTGGGACAGAAAAAGTGAAAATATTTTTGCTCATCCACTCCTACTTCATTACTCATACCACCAGCATGTTTTGGAAGACTACAGGAGGTATACCAGGAAACTACTGGAGACAAACTTCACACTTTTCTGGGGGAATAAACAACAAGTAAGGAGGTCAAAGAACATGCCCAAGTAATAAGAGAGAAAGTAGCTTGTCTTGCATGGGTAAATTTTACTCTGAGCCAGGGGGTCCTCAGGTGTGCTGTTTTAGGTGCCATCGCAGAGAAGCTTCTGGCTGTGTTCCAAACCATGTGAAGGCAGAAGCATTCAGCTGCTATTTGGGTATCCTCTGAAGATGTTTGTGTTTTGATTATTGTAAGTGACACCTGTGCCACAGGATAAGACCACTCCTGCTGCAGTTTAAGTCTCTGTAAAGAAAACTACCTGAAAGAAGAAGAAAGAAGGGCTTAGAAAGCCACCTAATGGCTAGCTTTCTGGTCATATTGTTATCAAGAAATCTTGTCAGGATCTTATGAGGATATCAGTAAAATCATCCTGGGTAACAAGATGAGAAAGGGTTGATAAGTCATTGGCAAAGGGATATACATTAGTATTTTCAAACTGAAAAATGGGGTGTCCTTCCAGAAAGAATCAATTTTTGGTTCTCAATGACATCTGCAAAACAGAGGTGAAGGAACTGGGTGGTCATCCCAGTATCAGGTGAAAAGACTGTCAGGACTAAAGGAACAAGTCACACATCTTACCATACCCACATGTGATTTTCCAGACACTGCAATGGGGGTGAAGAGTCACACAAAGAGCTGCAAAAACTGATTACCTGTGTAATCAGTACTTACCTACTCACATGGGTGACATCAGAGGTCTATGGACAGTCGATATGGATGCCAACGACGCTGTTTTTCATTAGACTTAAACCAGGGTGGAATCATGCAAAGCCTGTGGAACCCCACACCACCTGTTAGTTACACTGAGGACTGTTGCAGCCTCTGTGAGATACAACTATTGGCTCTGTCTCGTGTGTGTCAGCATTATCCAACCCAGCTGGTTGAAATATTCTGGATTGCTTCACAGATCTGGTACAGATAGCCTGTCTCTGAGTCAGTGAACTGCCAGGTCACAGTGAAAACATGCTTTTCCTCTGTGCTGTCTTTCTTCACTAGTAATAGCCTAATTTCCTTGGAATTTGACATATACAGATTATGAGTAATTTTGTACATTTTAATCTGATCAGTTACTCACAGTAACTGATCATTCCTCAAAAGTGAAGAAATGAAGGTATTTCAAAAGGGAAGTCAAATTCTTAAGTCTTCCCGTTAGGCTGCACAAGGTATAGGAACTAAACCCTTGCCTTTTATGTGCAATCACAAAACGAATGAGTGGTGACCCTAATACAAATCAGAGAAGACTTGATTTAGTCATTCCATTGAAAGAGTGTGTGGGGTTTTTTTTCCAATTGCAGTGTAGCCTAAGGTCAGACTGTGCCAGCTGTAGATAATACAGAACTCTACTATAAGTGAGGGGTAAGGTCTCAATAAGCTCATTTGCCTTATTTTTCTGTAATAGCAGCACCAAACAAGTGAGTCCACAGGGCATCATGCAACAGGCAGTCTGCAGGTCCAGGTCCAATTGCAGTCTAGAGTTCAATGCTCCTTCCAAGTGTGATTTGTGCCTAGATGGAGCAAATCTTTGATACGGTGTGTGAAGCAGTCCTCAGTCTTAGCTGGCCAGCTGAAAGGTAAATGAAGTGAGTGAGATGAAGCCATTTCAATTGAAAAGAGGATCTCATTGATTGTGTTCCTGGCATATTCCTATACTCAGAGGGGCTTTTCAGCACAAATTAACAATGGACCAATTTATATGTGTTCAGTGGATTTGCGCTCACAGACTGAGCTCAGCCAGAGGATTCCAAGAACATTCCTTGCAGAGCAGTATTTGCCCTGGAACTGGATGCTGTCCGTCCAGAAACACACCAGATGAAGAAGCAGCTGCTAGAAAGGAGGCAGAAAGCTGGCCTCCATGAACCCTGCACATACTGCTCTGTGCTAATATCCATGAGAAAAAGGGGATTCTGCTCTGGGTCATGGATTTAGTAAACAGTAAGGACACGTAATGAGTTTATCCTGCAAAGTAAGGAAGACTGACTTAATATGGGTGAAATGTCAACCGTGGGGAAAAACAGTGATACAAAGGAGTGCTGTGAGTACAAGGCTGGACATGGCAGAAGCAGCATCATTGGTGTCTTCTATCACACTACATGAAAATGGAAATGAGGACCAAGTCTATCAGTGAAGAGCATTTGAGATTGAATCACAGAAGACAGGAAAGGCATATGTCTGTGCTGATCCAGGTCAAACATAAGCAACGGTAAGATTATGGAACAGAAGGTCCAAACCTGGAGCAGCCTGTAGCTCATCTAACAGAATGAGTGATGAGGGAGTGTGGGCTCATCCACGCAGCAGTTTTGAAAATGGGACAAAGTGGCATCGTAGTGCAGTCAATGCTTGGCTATTTGTGTAACAGGGCTGTGGGAGAGGAGCAGCACAAAGTGGATTCAGAAGGACTCCTGCAGTGATGCTTTGGTGGTGCACAGAACCAGCCCAACTCCTGTGCTGGTGCAATTGTGTCATTTGGGCCAGGGCCCACTTGAGTCTCTGTGCAGGGGCCTCCATGCTGTCATCTCCTTCAGCCTGGGGACACTTGGCCTAGCCAGCTCAGGCTCAGCAGGATGTATCTGTTCAGGTTCCTTCATACCCAAAACCAGCTGAGCCATTTTCCAGCTCAGGCAGACTGTGACAGTCATGGTGGCCTCCAGCTGTCACTAATTTGCAATTGTCTATCAAAGATGGAGAAGACCTGAGTGAAGTGGTTCTTATTACAGCTTGATTATGAGTAATGGCAAGTGAATATATGTTTATGTCCCAAAAGGTGACTGCACAAGAATTAAGGTGATTATTGCTTGGAGACTTCTGCATGCCAGTTGTAAAGTGAGTTGGGATTTCGAGCAGGTCTCGGTCATGTTTAATTTTATAAACAGCACACAGCTATTAAATTCAAGATATTGAAGCATCAGCCATGAATACACATATATAACTGAGGAAGTTGTGATGTAGCAGGGACAAGGATGTATTCTGATGAACTTAAATATGTGTCATGTAGCTGCCAATCACAGCTGAGTCAGACAGGTCCTGACTGCTGGAAGTGGCAGTTCAGGCTTGTCATGTCCCATTTTCTAAAGCATAATGCCAGCTGCTTCACTGGATGCCGGATTAGTCTTGAAGACCTCCATTACCCCTAGGTTTTAGAGACAGGTTCTAGGGCTCTATGAGTCCTTATTCTCTTAAGCACATCTACAGCACATCAAACTACTACATTAAACATTTGTGATGGGAATGGGAAACTGCTTCCAGTATTTGAACTTGTTCTCTAAATGTAAAATCACTTAGAGAGAGAGTGATAGCCGGGAAGAAATCATTGTTTCACAGTGGTCAGAGCATGAAAAGGTACAAGATGGGTTTGCTTGGAAGATTTCTAAATAAACATTCAGATGAGACAAGGCTGGGGAAACATGAACCATGATGATGAATTACATGTACAATTTATAATGCAAAATGTGTTGCCTCTTTGGCTTAAAAAGCTGGGTGCAGTTGAGAAACACTGGAGTTCAGTAATGCTGAATGAGGTGGGGCTCCAACTTCCCTGAAGTATTTCTTTTCATGATCTTCAATGCAGCATGTCCGTGGACTTGAAACACTTCCTAACACAGCCTTTCTTGCCTGTAGCTTAACTGAAGAGATTTGACCATGCTGCTGAGCATGGGCTACCCAGGCTGGTTCAAAAAGCCGAGACATTGCTAAATTCTGACACTGTCAAGCAACACGTTGAATTTTCTTCAGTGGTCTCGAATCTCTGCGATTACATCTTTAACACATCAATAACTTAGCCTCTGGTTAGCAAGGGTTGCTGAAGCATGACTAATCAGCAGATGAAAGTGTCTTTGTGGGGATTAGCTTTAATGAAAAGAAAAGGGATAGTTATTTTGGTAGTTTGAAATCTTCCATAAATCAAAGCGAATACTGACAAAGCAGGTTCATACGGTAAGAATGAAGCTATTGTGAATAAAATTAAGGGAACAGCTACTTTTATATAAATCACAGGCCAGGACAGCATTTGTAAGAGAGTTCATGGGAACAAGATCATTTAACTTCTTCAGGTGTAAATAAGTGATATTTAGCTAATGTTAAAGCATCCCTAAAGAAAAACAGATGGATGAGGGCCCTTAGTAGGGAGTTTCTTGTTTGGTTTTAATTTTCTTTTATTTGTGTGCAAATAATACCCAGCTAGTTTATCTTGACCACTTTATTCTGAGCAGGGACAAATAGCCAACATATAACTTGCTATTTACCACTGCCAGAGAGGAAGACATAGCAAGAGAAACTTTAGTCTTGATCCCTGATAGCAGTTGTTTCTGGTTGGAGTAAAATAGAAAGTTTCTTCATCTTCTATAATGTGGCTTGGAGGAGCTCACAGGCACCATGGGGATAGTGGCAAGTAGAAAGAAATGCAAACTCCACACCTTCTGGGGAGTATTCATGTTCAGCTCCTGAACTTTAGACCTCCTATATAGTCCTGTGTGGTTAATGTGCTGTATAAATAATCACCTCTTGAGCTCCTCCAGGCAGTGACTCAGAGCACCCACGCTGAAAGCTTAACCCTCTCCAATGGCTGTATGGCAAGGCTGGAGTTAGACTGTAGATGTTGAGGTACCTCACAGCTCCCTTCCCTTTATGTTCCTGTCTTGAGTTATGCTGTGCCTTCTCCATTGCTTTATTGCAACTTTTACATTTATCACAGATAAATTATCGCAGATGTACGACTGAACCCCAAACTAGTAATGTCCCAGTGGGCCTCTCTGCCTCTGAGCTAATGGAACATCCTTTCAGATACCCTGAGGCAAATGGAAAAACCTCTCAGATCCAGGTTCCCTTGTTTTCACCTGTACTTTTTTTACTGCAATCATATGCACTGTTTGAAAAAAAATGCTAATAAAACATTCATGCTGGAGACACTGATGTAAATGGTTCACTGGAAATTACAAATGCTTGCTCATCTCTCTACAGAAATGTGGCATTAAAGGTAAGGTTCTATATAGAAATATTGGCTTAAAGTACTTCTCAGTTACACTTTTGGAGAGCTTCCCATACTCTGGAATTTTTCAGTTTGGGTGCTTTTTGTTGTTTTTTTGGTTTTTTTTTCTTTTATGCTCTCTTTTTCTTGTGCTTTTACAGTACTAGCTTTCATGAGACTCCTGATTGAGTGACAGAGGGCCTTACTCTAAACTATTTAGAGCTCAGCTTGTTTTCATACTTTCAGACAATTTCCACATAGCTGAGGCTAATGATTATGTATTTAATATGCATCTCTTTCCTAACCAGTGCCAATTTTTCTTTCTGGTGATACAAATATGCTCTGGATTCAGAGTCAGTGGAAGTGTGTGTGTGTGTGTGTGTGTGTGTGTATGTCTGGGTTCTAAAATCATAGTTTGGTTGTTTCAAGTTTTCTAGGGAAATTAAAGCAAATGACTGGGTAGTTACATAGTGACAAGAGTAGAATTAGAAAATAATTTTCACGGCAGAATTTACCATACTGCCTGGTATAATTACTCTTCTATTAAGCAGTTTTTGGGGTCATGGGGAAAAAATAAAAACACCAGACCAACAAAAACTCTGTAATTCATGATGTTTACATGATTCATAATTTATAATGGGAAGGAAAAGGAATGAACATTATGTGAAAAAATGCTATGCGCATTTTTGCACAACATTCTACTGGTATATGAATCATGCTTGTCTTGGTTAACTCAAGGGAAATAATCCCAGTAATGTATGTAAGGCAGTCATGCCCACATGTCTGGGGTTTTTTATATCCAGATTTCAGTGGAAAGAGAGATACTTTTTAAACAGATGGCAAACAAGCCCCTTTCCCCCCAACTACTTAGCAAATTTAATAACATAGCTAATTATAGGACTGTGTATGTTAATCCATTCATGTGCTTGCTCCATATATTTAATGTCACAAGTCAAAGAGATCTATGGAATTGCTGGGCAATGGCAGCTAAATTACATCCAGACCATATTCCCTCTTTAGACATACTTTAGAGACTGAACCTCTTGGGATTTCTGTTGGCAATGCAGTACAAAAGCTAATATAAAATTCTATAGCTACAGTCTGGAAGTGATGTTAGGAGAAGCAGAAATGCACTCAGAGGCTTTATTTTCCTGGTCTAAGGTGATGTTCCACATCACATTTATTCTCAAGGGTCAGAAGGAAGAAGGTGAGGACAGTTGTTCCAGCTGAATTTCCCCCTTGGCTGCTGGCCGTGTCTTGGGGCTGAGAGGCTCCCGGGCAGGTGGCAGGAGCACCACAGCCATCTGATGAGTTTGAAGGACAATTCCCTTCCTCACTCAGAGCTACTGCACCTTCTTTAATCTATCTGGACACTCCACTGCACTATGGAGGAGCTGGTCACAACTCATGCAATACCAGAGCAGGCCACCATCATGTCAAGCACCTACCAGGACCTGCCTGTTGAGGGACAGTGAATACCAGGAGCCACCTCCAAGTCTGTGGAGCACCAGCCCCCTCTTGGACTGCGAGCTGGAGAGAGCTGCTTGCTGGTTCTTCTCGTGCTGTTCTGCATGTGTTACAGCTAAAGCATGTGTGACACCACTGGTGCTTTGAAAACATGCCAGAGGAGTGCTGATCACCTCTGAGGACAATGGCTCTCTCCGCTGTGAGTGACAGCCTGGAGTACCTTGTACCAACACAGCCTGATCTCAAGTGTCAGATGCTCTGAGTAAATATATGTGGGATTCTTACATCAAAAGTTATCTGTACAGCAAGGAAAATGAGCTCAGAGACAGACCATCTCCTGGCTAGTTTTTTATTTGTCATATGTAAAAGATTTTTCAGTCAGGAAGATCTGGCTGTTTATATCGCCCATTCTTTTTATGAAGAATTCAAAGCATATTACTAAGAAAGTATAAAAATTTAGCTTAAAAAATGTGAAACTTGTAAGAGAAAACAGTAATACTGCCTGGAACAGGTTAAATACTGAAATGGGCAGACAAAATTAAGAGGATCTGAGTTCCATAATCTATGGATCTGCCTACACATATCTGTTTGCTTCAAGTGCCCTTTGTGATCTGTCAGAATTATTTAAAAACTTTAAAAAATGTATGGAAATGAATCTAGTCACGTATCACAGACTAACTCAGGAAAGAGAAGAGTCTCACAAATCACAGAGGGATTAAGGTGGGGGGGTGGGGATTCAGAAAAGTGAGGGTTGGTGACGTCTGTTTCTGTGCAAGTGCCATCCTCACCCTCCAAATGTAGGGGCGAGGTGTCTCTCAGTTCATTTAACCATTGTGACACCCATTTGGTTCCCACAAAAAGCAGAAAATTCAAAATACTCATGCTGCTGAAAGTGACTGAAAGTTAATCTCCTGTTCGAATTTCCCCTGTTAATTTCTGTTATTTTGCTAGATTCATAATAAAACTTTTTTTTTCTCCTAGATTTTAACTCTGTCCGAAAAGCAAACCAGCAGTGAATTTACAGGTTCCCACACTACCCCTCAGAAATGCAGGGGTTTTCCCCAGCCACTTTGTCTGCCCCAAAAACACTTGGTGGGGTGGAGGTGCTGATGTTCACCCTGTTTTCGCCACAGGCTTGTGCCTGAAGAGCAACAACCTCATACCTCTGTGTAAAAGTCTTCACCTGAAAAAGCATTCCAGGAAAGCTTTCCACTGACACCTGCCCAGCCACTCAGCCTTCTCTGCTACTGCTGGCTTTCTCTGGAGCCACATCCCAACCTGTGCTTTCACTTGGGAGGCAGTGTCCCTTCAATATTTATCTGAAGTGCCTTGAAATCCTAGAACAACCCCCCCCGACCCACATATCCTATATTCTTCCCAAAGTCTGTAGGTTCCTTTTAAAAACAGAGCATGCCCTGTCTGCCTGTCTCACTGGGCAGAGGGCCTACTGCCTGTCACCCTTGATGTCTTTCTTACTACTTGTTTCAGCTGGTTGTTTTCTCGGTATTTAAAGGCTTTGTTGTGTTCCACACTTTCAATTAAGGAGGAAAAATGCTCTTTGTGTTGTAAGAGTGAAACTGGCAGTTGTATACTTTGGTTTGTAGCATAAACAGTTGCACAAGGATTCATTGGCAATCTTCCCTTCACTAAGGAGGCTATCAACTAAATGTCACAGATGTGCCTGGGACTTGCCAAGAGCTGGAAATGTACTGGAAAACTTCTGAAATGCCCTCAATTAAAGAGAAAAAAAAGCTCTCAAGGATGTAGTGGACATGTTAGCTGTAGCAGAGGATGAAGACTGTCTGAGCATATGGTCAGCATCTCTTCCTGTGCATCCCTCCTTACCTCTGGAATCCTCTTCCTCGTGTAACAGGCTCTGTCTCTCCCTCTGCTCAAAGCCAGTCTTCTTCCTCAGCAGCTCATTCCTTCCGTGTGGCCTATAAAGCTGAGCTTTTCCTTCTCAGCAACAGGATCACAAATAACATAAAATAAAGCATTAAAAATGCCCTGGCCCCTTGACACCTTCCTTACAACTAAAGCAACAGCATGATCTTGTTGCTGGAATGCTTGCCCTCCCTTCCCACATCACCCATCATCACTTCATGGTTTAACTACAGCCTAATCCTGCAAACACTTCCTACCCAGCAGAGCAGTTACCAGCACCTAAGTAGCCCACTGACATCAGTGGATTATTCCAGGTAGTACATCCTAGGAAAGCTAAAGAAGTGTTTGTACCACTGCGCCTTTTGGTTTGCAAGCTCTTGGGGGATATTTCCTTTTGTCTATAAAGGGGCCTGCACACGCATGGTGCTGTATAAATAATTAATAATAACAGAACACACATTGAACTAGCACATATGGGAATTTGTACCCCCGGCTTTCCTGGCTGCTAGAAGGAAAATCACAGAATTACGGAGTTTACAGAACGCCTCCTGATAGCAAATCTGGGTTTGTGGTGCTCCCCTCACTTTGAGAAAGTGTTATCTCTTCCTCTGCACCAGAGGAAACATTGAAGGACCTTCACCTGGCAAGAAATGCGCAGGAAACATATTTTAAGTCAATCCAAAATCTGATGAATATCTCCCAAAGGTAAATTAAAGCTCTTATCACCCTGTCTAACCTTTAATTGCACAACACAGGAGGTCTGGGTTTTATCAAACTATTGACTCTTTTTGTTTTAAGATTTCTTTGGCTTTCAGCAATGTTGCACAAATTATTCCTCAGTGAAGGCCTTAAGCAATAAAAGAAGCTGCTAATTTTATTTCCAATGGACTCACCCTTTTTGTTCTCTGATTTTGTTGAACTCTTTTCTCTCTGAAATATGATGGAATGAATTTGAATAGATCCAAATTATCAAACAAAAATAAAAGATTAAACAAGGAAAAGCAAATATAGAAGTAAAAACAGAGCTGGGAGGCCACAGAGGTTTGAAGCTCCATGTGATGTTACAATACAACTTCTGGATTAAGGAGAAAAGCAAAAGACTCCCTTCATTAATATGATTAAGAAGGAAAACAAACTGAAGTTGGAACATAGTCTCCTCCTGACTGGATCCATGAAAAGGAGCCTTTCTGTAAAGGCTCTACGTCATGGTCATGCATTTCTCAGGCTTACATCATCTGTTGCTCAGAGGTTTATCACTCGAGTGCAGTAGTCATGAAGGAAGGTAGTTTCCTCCTCAGTAACAAGACATTTCCTTATGGGAAGGGTGATATACCTACCTCACATTCAGCTGCTCTGCTTTCCACATGCTTGAACTGTAAAGTTCAGTCTGGTAAGATTACTATGGGTAAGATTATTATGAATTTTTGTTAGATTGACAATGTCTCTTAATAGCAGGTAGAATATAATTCTCCACCTTCAAAGAATGCTTTAGCCACCAAAATGAGTCACTGGGCTATGTTTCATCTCCATGGAAAACATCCCATTTCTAACAGAATAATTTGAGTGGTTCAGAAAGCACAAAAGTGAACACAAGTGATGGCCTCGTCAGCAGCTCATACTGATATTTCATTATTTCAAGGAAAAAACTTGTAACAGTAGACTTTTCTATCCTAGTGGGCAAGTACACTAAGCACCAGGTAATAGGAATCCTTTCTCACTAATTTAGTAAATGTTGAATAGATCTGTTCAAAGTGAAGAGGATGAGCTGCAGAGGCATATAACGCCCTGTTTCAGCAGAGACTACAGCCTGGTGGACAAGGGCATATTCTGAAGCAAGATGCAGAGGAAGAAGTTAGTCTCCAGTCTTAGCTACCGAGTAAAAAGCAGATTTGTTGGCAAGGATTCCTCCTTCACCAGTATGTTGTATCTTGCCCAAAGTGGTAAAAGTCCCTGAACATCTACAGGATAGGGTATTCTCTCCTTGGGAGGAAGGGAGCATCAGTGTCCCAAAGTGAATGGAGGAGGAAATAGTCCATGTGGTTAAGATCAAAGTGCTTCTGAACATGCCCAGAAATGGAGATTTACATGGGCAATCCTCTGCTTTGAGAAGTTGTCTGTGCACTTTAAGATGTTTTGTGTTAGATCTGCAATACTCAGGGATTTTTCTATACTTAAGTTTGTCACCAAGTTAGGTGACTTAGTTGGACACTTAAACATTTGTGTATTTAGATTATAGGTGCTTCTGTTTCCAATTTGGCAGACAGATCATTTGTGTACATATATTCACATGTACATAGACACATGCACAAATGTGTGCAGTTTGAATCCATTCACACATAGAGAAACACACAAGTGTATACATATCATTTAAGTAAAGACATTTAAATATATATATATATTTTTGAATAAGAAAAGTTGAGGTCCATTTTAAAAAGCCCGTACTGGTCCCTTTTTACAGATCTGGCAAAACTGCCATTTTGTCTTAATTCTTCAGCTGAAAAAAATACGAAGGGCTTCTGTTTGTAGAAACAAAGGGTTTTTTGGTTAACTAAAATTTAAAAGAAAATAGCAAAAAAAAAAATTGTGAAAGCTATTAAGTCTCTGATTTCTCACAAACTCTTGTTCACAAAAATGTTTTCACAATATTTATGAAATATGTGTGGAAACTTTTTCTTCAGCTGTTGTGCAAACACAGCAGTTAGGAGTACAACTGATGCTAAGGAAAGGGACAGAAATCCTTAAGGCACAGAAATCTTACACTTACCCTTTGGGTGCCTGCAAAATATGCTGCAAAATTTTATACATAAGGTTGTGAAGGCCTTGACAGTGTCCTTCCTTCTTAACAAGCAGCTTACTTTTGTAAGTATTCACAACAGGCTGATAGATCTGCTGCTATTTCAAAAGCAGTTTCCAAACGACTCCAAAGGTGATATTCAAGATAATTGCAACCAGTTGGGATCCCATTTTCAGAAGACAACAGAAAAAACTCATCCTTTCTGGTATATTTTAACTAAGTCAGTGCTATTAACATTCTGGCCCTGGGTTGTTTTGTCTATGAGTTAGAAGAAACATTGAAATAGTAGCAACACATTTCTCAGTGCTGCGTTGACCACATGCAACAAGTATTTCACAATAATAAGAGTAGTTATGTTGAAGTGAGCTGCATAAATTGACTACCCAGCCTTGAGCTTGGTGACTTTTCTTTTGCAAGGAACTATTGCATTTCTGTGCTCATTCTGTTGTTTACTCCTACCATGTATTGTACATGGGAGCTGTAGTGTCTGCTTGCCAGATATTTAACTACAGGATTTCTAGTGCATCTCATAAACAATTGCCAATTTAACAAATTATCAGTGGGGTTGAACTTTCATTCACCAATAACCCCAGCAATATGACAGCTGGTGCCTGGGTTAATAAGGTTGTGTGTAAGAGCTAAAAAATAGTTACTGTGCTGCACTGGATGGGAACTTCTTCCTCAAGAAGAAAAAAGTTCTGCACCTTTTTTACTTTATATTTTGTCTTCATATAGGACGAGGTCAAGCTTGGTTTCAATAAATTGTCATTTTATAAGAATGGAAGGCAAGAAAGTTCAGTTGAAATAATTGAGTTACCACAGACAGATGTCACATTTTGATTTTTTTTTCCCTATCCTATTTAAACATATCTTCTTTGTTTTGAACCGCATGTGAAGACCTCCTATCTTTAAACCTAAATAAATTAAAAAAATTCTAATCTATTTCCAGCCAGTTCAAATACAGTTACTTTGGGGTGGGGTGGGGAGTGGAAACAGACCATTTTAAAATAGGGAATAACATTGACTTTACTATTATTGTCCTTAAATATTTTTAACGCTTACCAGTGGTTTAGAAAAAGGAAATCTATGCTGAACATATAATCACAAACAAAAGTACATAAGCAGGTTTAAATGATCTGTTTTAATGCACAAATGTACATGTATATTGTAGTGAGAAGCATAAACTGTTTTATCCAGGGTAATTCTCTTCTCACTTATTGAGTGTTGTTGGATAAAACTTCATAGGTATTCAGGCTCTCCTACATCCTGGTTATCACAAATAAAGGAAAATCTGGGCCTTAAATAAGTTATGTTTTTATGTTAGCAACCACTTTGTTTAGCTTTCCTTCTCATAAATCAATTATTGAGGTCTACTTAATTAAGAACAGATTATAAACATTTTCATTGTTTTTTATATTTCCTTTGTACTGAAGTGCCATGGAGTTAAAACACCAAGCACAAAAGTGCACAGCCAACCATGACTAACTGCACAAAGAAAATAACAAGCTGTACGATCAAAAACAAAAGTCAGTGCTGCTCATGTGGAATAATAGAAATCATCCCACCAAAACACTCCATACCCGTCTCACCTACCGGTGTGCACACTTGCTCAGCCCGTCTCACGCCTCAGGAATGCAGTCACAAACAGCAAGGGACTGCAGCAGAGGTAAATACCCGGAGGGGAAGCAGCACTTCCCTGTGCCTCATCCTGACAGTGCCTCCAGCTCGGGGATCAGGAGGGGGAAAGGCAGAGCAAGCTGCTCCTCAGGACATGCTTGTCCCCTTGCAGCTCTTCTGGAGGTGTCCTCGGGGAGCTGTGCCAAATATACACGTTGAGCACTATGGCCCAGGGCAAATAACTTGTCATGTTTAAGGCAGAAGGCACCAGCCGTTATCCATTATCCATAGCCATTATCCATTCTCACTGGTCACAGAACCATGTCCCCCCAAAGCATACAAAATCATCATTCCATGTTGTATTCAGGGCTCTGACACAGTCTCTGTCTTTATTATCATTAAAAATCACCTCCCACCCTCTGCTCAGTTTTCTCAGGAGTTGCAAAGGCCATTCTTATTTGAGCAAAGAAAATAATATCTGTTTATAGGATGAAACTGAGAGTGGGGCATGCTGGATTTGACTGGGAGAGGATATAAAGATTTTACCAGGCATATTTTTTTTACTTAGTGTTTCGAAACAAGCAAACAAAAACCCAGCCCTCTGCCTATTAACTGGAAAACAAATCCAACTTAAAATTTTTGCTCAACTCTCACTGCAGGAAATGGGAAAACTTCTGCTGTTTCATGGGGAATTGGAGTAGGCCAGAAAGATGAGAGCAATAACAAGCAGCCACCCACCAATAAAGGGCATGTAGTAAAGCACTGTCAGAGAGATCAAGGGCTTTGCATACACTCCAGGAAGGATTAGATTTCATTGTCACTTCAGGCCAAGGAGGAGGAGATTCCATATTCCTGCAGTCATTCATCCCAGCTACTCCCCTACTCCTAAGGGTCCTCTCTACTCTTATCCAAAGACCCTTTAAAAATGCTGCTGATAAGTACTAAATATTTTAAATCCTATGACCATGACTTCCATCAGAGGAAATTAAATGCCAGCTTAATTATCTCTTGAATTCAATGAGGACTCTAGCTGAAGGGTAAATTCAGCTCCACTGTGAACGGAAGGGGAATGCTGGGATGGCTGGGAACAGAAATCTGCACCCTGTTCTGCAGCTCTACGGCCCCAAGGCTGCCGTGCTTTGGATTTGTCAGAAGCAGCACATCTCTCCCTTTGGAGACCAGTGCTACCAGTGTCAATGCCAGAACAGAAACTGCCAGGGTGTGCTGAGCTGTTGATAGGGCACTGTTCCACTGAAGATCTTTGGTAACTCAGATATAAGATTAACCATGTGTATTCCCATCTTTTGGGCCATGTCAGATGCCCCATTCTGTCAGTGATGAGCCTTTCCCTGGGCAGGTTCTTAATTTGCTGACCCCCAGAAGGTGTTGAAAAGATTTTTGAGAGGATACCTTAGTGAACTATTTTCTCTTTAGCGTAATTCCTGCTGATGAATGAGTTCTATAGGTTCAAAACTGATGACAATTTGTGTTCTGAGTCCTTACAGTAAGTGTTGAGAACACTCTAGTCTGCTAGAAAAGCTATCCTAGGCTTTATTCCTTATTCCTGCCTTATTCCTAAGGAGCAGCTTGCACCTTAGATCTACTTCTGTAAAACATGGCATTTGCTCATCTTTGAAAGTGCTCTGAGACAGAGGATGAGATGTGTGGTATGTGTGTACAAGGGGGGACTAAACTGTACTTGGTACTTTGCAAACAGAAGTTGGAAAAAATCTATACCTTAAAGAACATATAATCTAAAAATAAAAATAAATAAAAAATATTAACTGCTGTCAGAAAAACAAACCTTTTTAGACCTAATAGTAACATTCAAATAGATTGACAGTCTTCAGTCTCCATCATTATTTACTTTTTAAACAAAAATAAATTTAAAATCTGTTCAGTTCCATGTGTACTTATTTTTAAAACAAAAAGAAAAAATAAGAAAAAATATGAGGTTACTTGAGAAAAATATAGTAGTTTTTAGATTATCAGACTTTTAGATACTGACAGCTCAGGAACGAAAAGGAGCTGTGAACCAATCAGACTGAAGATTGGAGACAAGTTCAGGTGGCTGCTGCAACATCACTGATGCAAGAATTTTGCTCAAACTCTTGGGAGGCTGTTAGTGATAATGGCAAAGTAAAGTCTATTTCCGTATATGTGTATGAATACTGCAGGATATTCTCGGAGAAAATAAATGCTGCAGGTGGAACAGACTGAACTCTCTTCACTGACACAGGAACCTTGGAATGCCTTAATGACACCAGAATGGCATTGTGCTGTTCAGGTGCTGTATCTTGATGAGCTCCATACAGAGGTCTTTGTGATGCTGCTGGGACCTGTAGGGAGCAGGAACTCTTTCTTCAGATTATTCCAGGAAAAGCTCTGTCAGCCTTCACTGGGGCCTCTGTGATGAAGCTTTTTCTTAACCTGTGGCTTGGGAAGTGCTTTGAAACTGCCATCTGTGTGCACTTGACATAAGGCTGCAGACTTTCCAACTTGTGATTACAACAATCACTAGTCAATCCTGCTTTTGGAAAATAGTTACAACTTCTGCTACTATATGAGCTTCCTCCCCCAGTCTGCTCCATGTTTCTACAGTTTTGAGGAAAAGGAGTGAGCCCCCCAGCTCAGTTACTTGCCCAGTTTTATGTCATAATCAGAATCAAGCAGAGTTCTGACAAGCAAGAGAATCTGAAATTAGAGTTTCAGAGATACTCTTTCTCTATTGTTGCCTTGATTGGAGAGGCTGAATGATCTCACTTGGGCCTAGATACACATTTGGTTGCAATTTGATCATTGAGAGTGAGATGAGCATCACTCTCCTGCACTCCACATGTACAGAGCCCACCTTCAACAAAGCAACTAACCTAAAATTTACTGTGACAGGGAACACACCACAGAGGTTCTGCCAATGCCAGGGAGACCATAGTGCCTTGTCACATTCTCCCCCAGTAGGCACAGCATCTCGCCCTTAGGACAGAGGGATGGGTTTGCCTCTTCTTTTGTTCTTGTTCTCCATGAGAGGGGACAGCAATTCCGTTTGTATCCTGCATACTGGCAGGTACAGCTAAAGCACAGACTGAGGCTGTTTCTGAGCTCTCTGAGCTGCCTGATGAGCTGAAGGAGCAGAATTTCTGCTCCAGCTGCCAATTAGACAGGTAACATATCCCTGAGAAAGGTGATGTGTAAGAGCTAATTATTTTTGTATGCTGCTGCCTGAATAACTTGAGTCTGCCAGGTGCCAAATGCCCCTGGAAATCTGTGAGAACTGAAAGGCTCAGCTTGTTCCTGACTCTTTTATGGAGTCAGACCCTAGAAAACTTCAAACTTTTAGAACAAAGGCTCCTTATCTGCTGGGATTGAGAGTGAATCATACCCATGAGAAACATGAAGTAGAAAAAAGTGCTGCTTCTGTGAGAGCAGGATGCGTGTTCCCCCAGACACCCAGCCCAGAGGTGAATCAATGCCACTGTACCTTGCACCATTTCCTCACATTGCTGCTCCCCTGCTTTTCGGCCTGAGTCACACTGAGTTGTGATCTCTGGTTTTCGTGCTTCTATGATCTTGTGCAATGTTGTCATGGCTGTTATGCAGTTAAGCTTTATCTGTTGCATTAAATAAAATAATCTCTATTTTGGATAGATAAATGACCTAAATACCAGCATGTCTGGTCTAACAGTAAGTTTGTAGAGAGTGGTGGCATGGAGACAACTTGGTTGAAACCTGGCTCTAGTGTGGTAGCCAGTCATTTGTTAGTTTGGAATTGTTTTCTTTTCATTTTTTTCTCTTAGTTGTCTGTGAGTGATAAAGAAAGAGAAGACACTGCCATTGTACACATGAACTGATGTGGTTTTACTGCATTTGACCACACACTTAAAAGAAATATGCTGGTACAGAGCAGCCACAGGTCTTATCTCTGCCGCCACTCCTTTCACAAAAGAATGATCTTTACATCAACAGTTTCCACCCTCGGCTTGATAACATTGCAGTCCTCCCTTTTGCTCTTGGTCCGAATGCAGAGATTAAAAACACTCAGTTGATGCAAACGGTGGGTTGATACAACACACAGAATGGGGTGTAGATGTGCTTCACACAACAGAGAGCAGAATTGAAGGGGAAAATGTTGCTTGGAGGCAAGACGCCTCTTTAATTGATTATGGCAAGGAAAATCAAATACCATATTTGTTTTTTTTCCTGGAGTATATCGAAAATGATCATAACTAACATCTGTTCATGTTAAGCAAATACTTGTCAAGATTTAAACTTCTGTTTGCATACAACTCTGAGTAGTGCATCTTAAAGTCATACATATTCATATAGAATGAAGAATGCATAATGTCTGCATAAAAAGATAAGCTGTATGACGATATATGAAGACAACAACTACAATTCTCACAGCACTGTCATTGGTTAATTTTAAAATATTCAAGCATTATTTAAAAAACAGTAAGCTGAACTTAAAACTACACTACAAAAAATTGTATAACTGAACCAATGCTGACTTGTTTTCCTCAATATTAATCAATTGTAAAGTTTACCTTTTCTTTTTTCCTAACACTTTTTTGTTAAATTCACTGTTATTTTAACCTCCAGTAACACGATCAGACTTCTTCTGCCTCTGGGCAATTGAGTTATGCTCTGATCTCAAGTTCTAAGGGAAATACTCAATTTTATTTTTTTCCACAGTTGAATAAACAGTACCATGTATACTATCTCTTGTGTTAGAATAGTGTTGTCTTCACATAAGATTCAAATAATGGTATTAGTCATTCATTTCCTTGTACACATACACCCTATTGCGTGTTGACAGGTTTATAAGGATGCAGTGGCAGCCGTGGGTGCTGGGAAGCTCCTAGACGACAGCCTTTGAATCCTTGCAGTCCTGAGCAATGGTGCCTGAGTTAGTCTGTTTATTGTCTGCTTTCTCTCCCAGATGCTTGACTTGTCTGAAAGATTAATACATTAACAAGAGTGGTAAGGTCCAGGGTTGCACATCTTTAAGACATGTTTATTACCAGATGGCACATGAGATTCAAAGGTCACCGTGGAAGGTAACATTTTAAAGTGAAACAACAATATTTATGTTCAAATACTATGCTGATGAGATCATATGGAAAAATGTTTCTGATTAAATTAGTTTATAAATAGCCACAATATATCTACTGAAAATTCCAAATGCCACTTTTAGACTTATGTCTTTTATTCTATTACTTCCTAATTTATTTAGTAACACAAGACTACTTTCTTACATATACAGACTAGCAGCTGGAAAAAAAATCTTTACTGGATGGACAGTCCCAGTTTCTTAAATAATTGAAAATCCAGTGTGAAACCCTGTTCTATTGTCTACTACTTAAAGCTAATATTCCATATCAGAATTTTTTAAGACCTGAAAGAAATTTCAGCTTTTAAATTCTCTGAGGTAAAATTCAGCTTGCAGTCATAATGACTTATTGGCAGATAGCTATGCTTATTTACAGGCAATATCATGTGCTACAACACATTTGACAAAAATCATGTTATGCTACTTACACAGAATCCATACAATGGAAAGAAAATCCTTTTCTTTAGCATTTCCACAGGACTGACTGTCTCATAGCTAATTAGTAAACATTATCAGTAACACTAAACCTGAAATCGTGTTTATCCTCTCAAATTGTCACAAACTGTATGTAAATTCTAGAGGAAATAGTTTTGCATAGGTTTAAAAGGGCAACTAAGCTCTTAATTAACATTTCTTATCTACCATGCCACACAGGCATTAAAACGCAGAGGATTTAAATGCTACTTACTTTTCATGTGATCCGTTCTCAACTTTCATAGCTCCTTCCACTGGATCCAGTCCTTGTTCTGAAAACTGTTTCAAGGCACTTAACGCTGCCTGAAGAAAAAATGAGTTGTCAAAAAACCCACTGGCACAATTATGTTAGCACCAAATGAAGGAAGGTGCGTGTTTTGATATTCAATTAATTTCCTGTATATTGAAGTCATTTAGGCTACAGAGTTAAGAGCACAACAGCTCCATGATAAAGAGCTGTGCTGGTGCATGGATTGGGGATATCTCCTTCTTCCTGGGCACGTGAGGGACTCCCATAAGTGTCGATGCAAACTTCATCACTTATATGAAGAATAATATATATTTCAGGATTCTTGGCTTCCTGGCTGTAAAGTCTTTCCAGCTTCTCCACATGCTTTCCTAGAGCCCACACTTCCCAGAGATCCTGTGGACAAACTTTTGAGTTGCAGATGGTTGCAGAAGGTGTGAAAAGTGGGAAGAGGGTGAGCAGGACACTACCAGCACTCCAAATTCAGATCTGGAACAATGTTACAGCCTGATGTTTATACCCAGGCAGTGAAATGTGCTAATCAGGGGGAGCCAATATGAGGGGTGATAAGGGAGAAGCAGGAGTACAAGAACAGTCAGATTTTATCTAACATTTTCCTGTGCATTCTTCATTGACCAACTTCTGCCTCATCTGCTATGAGCCCCGCTTCTTCTCTTTCCTCTATCTGCTCTGGTAAAAAAAAAAATATCCTTTTTGTAATTGATTCAGAAAAGCTTGATTATGAAACTCTCTGACACCACATGTCCAACTTTGAAAATAGAGCCAGCACAATAAAACAGCTGAGGTCAGTTCCACCAAGAAAGTGAAATGTAAAGCAGAACTGCAAAATGGATTTTGCTTTTTAATCACTTCCTCCTGAGATGCATTCAGAACTAATCTCAGGGTAAAGAAAAGTGACTTTTCACAGACATTGTGCCCTAAGCTAGCACCTCAAGCAGTGAAACTGACTGGAGGCCCTAAAGTGCTGTCCACGGTGAAGCAACAATTGCTGCTCTCTTCTTATTTGTTTAGACAAAAAGAATCCATGTCTCCATCTTCCTTCCCCTCAGAGAGCAGGGACCCTGCCTGGAACAGAATCTGCCATTTTAATAAAGTACTAGATTTGCCTTTGTACTAATTCTCTGCCTGGATTCTCTCAACAACTCCTTTGCTTGAAAGGTATGTTTATACAACTTAAATATTATTAGACAATGTGTATTTTGGTGAGATGAATAACAGCACAAAAATTGCCAGGCTGCCCCAAAGTAAAAGACCACGTGTCCAATATTTGTCTGTAGTAATGCCTAGCTGCTAATGCCTCAGCAGGCTGTACAAGATACTCCCACCCATAATGCATGAAAGTAGAATCTTTCTAGTCTGTGAAATGTTATGGTTTGTGCCCTGACAAAAAAAAACCCAAAAAAAACCAAAAATAAAAGCACTAAGTATTTTATAAAGTCTCTTGGTAAACCTCAGATTATCACTTTTACCTATAATTCATTACACGTTTAACATGTGTTCTGAGCCTCCTGTCTGAGATCCTATTTTCCATTACTGGATCTTCCCTTTTATCACTCACTGAGTTCCCCAGATAGAACTTTCTCTTTTCTCATTTCTTTTGGTTTTCTTGATGTTTTTATATATTTCCATTCTTTGTAACAGTTCCTTCTCCACTACCTCACAGTGTCCCTTCACAAGTTTCACATGTGCATTCTCTACTCCTGTAAGATCCAACCACCATCTGTCTTTCCATCCTTGATCTTGACTGCACAGAAAAATCACTGCTCATCACAAATAATTCCCCCAGTGGCAATGAGGGTTTTCAATTACTCTCCTCTTAACTTTTCTATTCCAGTAACCAAACACATTTTTTCATCCCAATTTCTCTCTTCTCCTCCTCTCCCTGAGGTCCTTTTCATCACAATGCAAGCACAACTGATCATGTGAGGAAGGGGAGTGATCTGGGCTCCTATGCTTTCTTGTACTTTAATTGGTCATGGGCTAGCAACTGTGAGAAAGAATCCAATGGGTAGGGACTGGCAGCCAAGAATCTCCTGTCTTCTCACATTCATTTTTTTCTGGTGCACATTAGCAAAACCATCAGAATCTCCTTCCTTCTTACACAGGGTAAACCAAAGCCCATTACCAGGCAGCACTGCAAGGAGAGAAGGAAGCTATCTGCTCCTCCCACACAGTTAAACTGCTACCTCATGTATTTCTCAACCCACCTTGTTTACTTTTGCATACCCACTCTTAACTTCCTGGTCTGATGTGTGAATTGTAAACTTATTGTGGAAGAACTTTGCGTTCAGGTTATTTGTTTGTACAGTGATTTGGATGAAAAGGCCCTGATCACAGTTTGCAAGCAGAGCCAAGTAAAGTTTCATTCAAGATTAAATCACAGATTGATCATAGGATCTGCAGAACAGTCTGTCTCAAATTGGAATCCCAAAATCATCAAGAGATTAATTAGACCAACACAAACATCCAAATTCTAGAATTGCTGAGTAGCTCTGTTACTTACTAATGTTTTACGCACAGAACTGACTATTTGCAAGATATCCCACAAAAAACTACAGAATTACAGAGCAGCTTTCAGGGCTGTTTTCCAGGAAAACAGGTTTGAAACTTCCTGGATGAATATTAGCCACTAGTTTAATAGAATCAGATCAAGAGAGCCCCTCTCCTCTTCTAACAGCAAGAGAAGAAGTACTACAGTATAAAATAATAACACTTTGCTTATAAGCCTGGGTCATTGGGTGTCAATGGGAGCATGGGAGCATATGGGTGTCAATAAAGTAAATATAGAACAATTAGGGAAAACAAGTAAAATGAAAATATGATTCAAGGTGCTCAATGATAAGCATGTTTAATACCAACACAACGTCCAAATCCTAATGCTTGTAACATGGTGCCTCATTTCACCACCTCACCCTTCTTCAAGCCATGCCTTTCCCAAACTGAAATATGACATAAAAGATAAAATCTCAGACCTATTGCATTTGTGAAACCAAATATCAGAGGGAGCAATCAGCAGGGAAGCAGTCCTGTTCCTGCATCCTTGATCTTCCAGCTACAGGTGTCAGGGTGTTTCTGTGAGTGTTGTTAAGTGAGTGTTTTCCAGCTCCTAAATGCTCTCCCACTCAGGGCCCCAGCAGCTCCCAGGGCTCTCCAACCCCCTACACCTCACAGTATCTCTTTAATTTCCAGTTTCCTAATGTGTTTCAGGTTAATAGGAGGTCTGATTTCTTTTTTATGGAACCATGTCATATTCTCCATAAGTTACCCGTGGAGGAAGCCTAATTACTTATATCCCAACATTTGCAACAAGATTTGAGTTTTGGGAAAGTTTATTTCCTTTTTAAAGGTCCATTCCTGGGATGTAGCTGAAGGGGAGTAGAGGAATGGTAGAGAGAGCCTTGCAGTATACTACAGGCTCCCCCTATTCTTTCTCCCATAGCCTGCTTGTATTTGGAAGGCTCAGCAAGCTAAGAGAAGCAGGTGAGTAAACAACACTTTGAATCTTAATAGATGTCTTTAATGTGTTTTCCCTCCCCATCATGCCCCTAGACAGACATGAAGATGCTGGATTCAGGAAGGAAGCTGGTAGCCTAGAGGCTGTGACCTGAAGAGTCAGCAGAGTGACACAGAGCTCAAGTAATCTGCAGTGAAGAAGAGTTACAAGCAGACACCAGGCTAATTTAATCCATGATTCAATTCTATTAGTCCCAATAGATTTACACCACTTGGCTTAAATATAACTTATGAATGGCAGATAACTTAGGTAAAATGAAAAGGAAAGAAAAGAATGGAACATTTGACAGTGAATCTGGTGAACAATTTCCTCTTTTAAAGGCTAAACACTTCCTTCCATTGATATTTTTCTTACAATAGAGCATCTGCACAGATACAGAGAAATTTTTCTCTCCCCCAGAAGATTTTACAACTGTTTTGTGAGCAAAGCCCCATAGGTTACAGAACAGATGTCCTTACACATTTCTCGTATCACTTGTTTTCTGTGTAGCTACAACAGTGCCAAAAATACGATGCCAACAGGATGCACCGCGCTGCTAGCTGTTTGTCTTGGCTGCCATTTCCATTATTAGTATGTGTGTGTATCAGGATGGGGATGGATGTTTCCAGTCATTTCTTAGCTTTCCTCAAGTGAACTGGCAATTAGTAAATAGCACTGAAACTTGTAAATATTCTTCCTGTTTCTCACTCTGGGGATTAAGTGTCTTATAATGACAATCTAGTAACATTAGATCATTCTCTAGCAAGAACAGCAGACAGGCACTCCACTAGCCCACTATGCACTTAATATCACGGCCTCACGATAAAATTTTCACGTTTGTTTTAACACAGTATGTGGTTTGTGTTTTTTCCTCTTAAATCTATATTACGTTTCAGCTTATTCCATGAAACTGAAAATTGTAAAAGTTTGTTGTTCTCTGTGGCCCTTCCAGTTGACTTTATCAAGGAGGTCTGAGACAATCCTAATAAACACACTGCTTCATACTGTTAGTTCACTGGCAATATGCCTCCTAACATCAATTTTCTGAGTACATGAAAAAACATATCCAGCTTGGCCTTAATCACTGCTTTCTGAAGACATAAAATTACGGGCAGAAACTGCAAGACTGACTTGTCAGGGTCTAGAGAAGGTCATGAAGGACACGATTTTACTGTCTTTAGTAGCTGGGTCTTAGTTCAGGACCGAGTTTGCTGAGTCAAATGATTCATTGTGGTCATGTTTCTTGTAGTCACATGCCATATGCATCAGCAAGACTGTTGCTCAAGTTTACGCTTGAGAACATGTTTGCATACCAGGTTGCCATCATAGACTCTAGTCCTGGATTTTAGTTTCAAGCCAAAGCCTAAACAACAGCAGAGCATGTGTAAAACTGGCAGTATTTACAAACAAATCAATGTTTATTTTTTTATAAATCAAAAGGAAAAATGTCCCCCTGAATGAGTGACTTTCTTTCCCTCTCCCTGACTACTACAAAAGGCAATGTCAGCTGTGCAATAACATTGCAGCAAAGCTGTCTGCATCAGTAATGAGATGCACTTCATGAATTTTTAATATATGGATTTTAATTTCACATTTAAAAGCTATTGAAAAAAACCCCAACAACATTACAGCTTTAGAGGTGAGTTTGAAGGCTCAATGCCCCAAAACTGAGCAATTATTTAAATTTGAATGTATTCAAATTACCGTTCTTGGTGAAGGCTTTTGATTTCTCTAGACGAAGAAATTTTTGACTAAGCTTCTACCTGGCTTTAACTTGCCCACACTCAGTACTTCATGCATAGAGAAATGCACAAAGAGAAGATGTATTTGTTTGTGTAGATTTACATACATGAACACAAAGTAGCTAAAATTTGACTCCTTAATACACCTTTTTAATTTGCTTGGATTTGTCAGGTTGGCTACATATAAGCTAAACAAAAAAACTAAGTATTGTGAAACAAATTCCTGTTTCCCACAGCTACTGTTGTAAATGAATTTACTATATTGCAAGCAATAACTCCTGCTTGGAGTTTTCATCACTTTCCTTTCAATGTGCTGTTCTCTCCAGTTGATTAGGTTTCATGTGAACCAATGTTAAAATCTGTTTGAATATTAAGTTCAGAAAGGCTTTTCACAGCACACAGTGTAAACCTTAATTAAATGACTTTAAGCTCTTTCCTCATATGGTTTATGATATGCATGAAAAACACAGGGTTATAATCTGATTAACTCATGTAGTTTACATGGAAATAGCATTTTCCAAACTGATTAATCTCTGCACAAAGGCGTAGTCACCTGATAGGCACTACACTTAAGGCTACTGATTGCACCTGTCAAGAGAAGGAGCTTGGAGGATAGGAGGAGTCCACTATTTTCAAACAAAGAGTGATGATTCACAGATGTAGCTTAGAACAAGTCCCACGTGGTAGTTAATGCTGCCCCCAGGCAACTCATGCAGCCAGAATTTAAATGACACACAATCCATGTACAGCCTGACCTTGCCAGCTTTCTGGGGGTAATCCTAAAGTAAGGATTAACTGTTCTTGAACAATTTTTCCAATATATTAAACAGAGCCTCTATCAACAACAGCATACATGTCACCTTCTTCCACCTAGTTTTCCTGAACATGTGTACTCACTCCTCCATGCCTCTTAACACGCTGAGAAGTGGAGTGAAAGACACCATTCAACATGGAACTTTATTTCCATTGGTTTTGGTCTTCAACTTAAATTCATCTGCTTCATCTATTAAAGTAAAGAAGCTGCTTAACAGTAGAGAGAGTCAATTGAGGTTATTCTTCATGCGAACCACCACACTAGAAATCTGACTGCCGTTCTCGTGAGCATGCAATAATTCCAGGAGTAAGGAATGGTGAAGCATTCTCTTAAAGCCCACAAAAGAGCTGCATAATCATCTGAGATGAGACAATTCTGTTGTATTAATGGTGATACAAAGCTTTCCAGTTACAAAGGAGAAAAACATGCTGAAAAGCATCTATTTAAAAATTAGTAAAAGGTATAATTTTGTATGAAGACGATTCAATCAATGACACTTAAACACATCTAAGTTAAGAGAATATAAGAGATTAATCCAGAATGGAGAGGGTAGTCTAGTAGCCAAGTTTAGGCTGTGTTCTTACTTGCAGGTAAGAAAAAGAGAAGAAGGGATTGCTAAAGGATCTATATGGGACTCGGACTGTATGGGACTGTTCTTCAATCTGCCTCTTCTCAGACTCCTCCCACACACAGATTCCCAGCTGAAAGGGACAATATGCTCAAGTGCCGCCAAGACTTTTGCCTTCATGACAATTTATGCAGGAAACCAGTAAGCTGATGCTTCTCCATGAACATCTCCAAAGAGCATTCAGGTTCAGTGCCAGTATCTACTGAGATGTGTCTACATCCTCTAATGGTGAAGTGAGGTGTGAAACTTGGACACCAATACCAGCAGTTAAAATCAATCTTAAATAGTTAAAATAGAATTAAGAATTAATCTTCTATCAGATATATTCAGTATCTTTTCAGTATATCTGCTATAGATTTTGTCTATAATTCTGGAAGTTCTTTTAAAGGAAATTTATTTCTAAATTCAAGACTTCAAATTTTTCCTTCAATTGCTGCTATTCTAAGAACAAATACAGAAAGAATCATGCATCATCACAGCTTACTTATGAACATGAAAGAAAATATTTTAATATTAAATTTCTGAGGGTTTATACTACATATATACAAGAGAATTTCACTAGACAGCACTTAATCTTAAATTAATCTTGCTTCTAATTTTATATCCTTAGACAAAAACTACTTAAACACTAGCTTCCAGAAAGAGGTAGACATTTAAGTAGTATAGGGACTTACAGTAATTAGAGACTTCCAAATGAGAGTATTTAGATGGCAAATTATTATATTGGTTAGGTAGAGGTTTTAATTACGCAACAAAGACAACACTCAAGCACAACTGAGGAGCTGCAGACAAAAATTATGGGAGATTTTAAGAAAGACAGTTTAAAATGCAAAATTGAAAACAGCAGAATGCATATCCTCAGGCAAAATCCTGCACTAGCATTGAAAAAGGACATGAATCACTCTCTCATCACTGATGGCTGGAAAATATCCTTGTCAGCTGTGTTCTCAGAATGATTTTATTTTATTTATTTATTTATTTATTTATTTGTAGGCATTTCTCCACATCACTGCAATAGATTTGCAAATCTGCCATTAACCCTATATGTATTGCAGATTTTGACCTCTTGACTTTAAATAAGTGGACTGAGATTCTTGACTGTGTAAGAGTTTACAGTGACTTCTAAAATATGCTGTGATAGACAATTCTTTTCAGTTATCTGACCTCCACAGTTCCATCCTGATTTTGGCATCACTGCCACTGCCTTTACTACATAGGTATCAATGCATAAATGACTGTGTTATTCCCCATGAGGCCCTGACCCATATAGTAACATTGGTATAGCTAGAACTCTTTTAACAAAATCAATGAGCTCTAAGCATTTATTCTGTTATTTAAGTGGTTTTCTTAGACAATTGCTCAGAGTGGTGAAAAAAAAAGATATTAAAAGATTTTTATGAATTCCCAAATATGCACACCCAAATCAGTATATAACAAGGTTCAATCAATTAAATATTACTCAATACTTGCATCAACATGGTTACTCTTCCACTTAGTAAAGTGAACTTGTAAAACACTAGTATTTAGGCACTTTTTAGCTCTCCTTGAAAATATCCTCTTCTTCATGAGACAAAGCATCACTAAGGAGTAGAGGTAGTTTAATTAATGCTATTTTAAAACAGAAGGAAACCAAAGAGAGAGAACATGAGTGCACAAAGGGCTGGCCCAAGGTCAGGCAATAAAAGTAAGAATTAGTTTTACCAGTTTACATGCATTTTGTCATAGGCCAGGATAGAAAGAGGGACATTCTGAATAAAGGTATTTAATGATAGAAAATTTTAAAATTCTGCACTGCAGTCATTTAATTCAAATGCCTCATTCCTATCACTATCACTCATCAAGCTATCATCTTCCTAACAATGCAAAACATTTTCTATGACATAGTGGAGAAAAAGTCTCCCTTTTAGGAGAAAATGACTGGTGAGAGCCTCTTACAATTTTTTTTTTTTTAGCTGAAATATTCTAAAGAGTACTTTCCCCCCCACAGAATTTAACAAAACTACCTATTTTTTTTCTTTAAACTCGATGTATTTTTATGTCTAAAGACCATACACTTTGCTTTAGACATGGGAGCAATTTCCAAAATATCAGATTCCTTAGTTTTAGCAATTTTAGAATGAAAGAATGTTTGTTCTCTCATACTGAGTCCATTACCTTAAATTTTAAGCGCTTGTCAGTCTAAACATGACTAGGAACTTTGGTTTCAAGACAAAAGAAATAGATTACACTTAATGCAAAGCATTGGCCGTTGGTTTCTTCAAGGAGCAAATTGTAGCTGGAACAATGGGGGAGTTTAGGGCTGTAGATTCTTGCATTACAACATCTGTAATGAAGCCCACGTACTAAATTGTATCCTATCTCTGCTTCTGTGAAACTCTATTCCTGTGGCTGGCACAGTGGCATTCAGAGGATACTTCCACCCTCAGAGCCCTAATGACCAATCCCCCTCTTCATCCTTCAAGTCTCATTTTACAAGTGTGCATATATGTCCAACAAAGTACCAAATCTAGATTGACAGCTAAAAGCATTATATTTAGCCTATATGGCATGTAATTAGAAATTTGAGTGTTTCCAAAAGGAAAAAGTTTTTGATTCTGATCTTAGAGTATTCTTTCACTGAATTAGCTGGTATTTTTTTCCTAATAGAAGTTGATTTAAGTGCAAGCAGAGTCAGACCCAAGAGCTACAGGACAAACTTCTCATCTGAAGTAGTTTGTAATATAATTTTGTCTTTGCTAACTGTTGATGGTTTGTCCTTATCCCATTTTAACCTACAACCATCAGCTCCCTTAATGGAAGTGTCTATAAAGATCTTCTCTAAAATATGCTTTTCCAGCACACTTAATGTCTTTTAATGTCTTTCCAATTAAATCCAGATGTGAAAAGCTTAAGGAACAGTTCTCAGGACTGAAAAAGATGACATAAATCTTGCAGCTGACAGAGATCCCACTGAGCTCAGTTGGGGAAATTCACAGAGGACTTCTTGTGGGCCAGAAAAGCTGCTGGGTATAAAGACAGATGTGTATACTCCTATTAAAAAAATTTAAATAAAAACTGACTCCTACAATGAGGTATCCACAATTATCAGGGACATTACTAACTCAATCCCTCAATGTGCTGAGCACATCCTGTGTGGTACAAATTTCCCTCATCTTTTCGGGAAGTTTATCAGAGTTGAAGGGGGTCACATCTGTTTGGGAAAGAGCCCCTCACCTTTCAGGATTGCACCCCTTACACCAGTGTGGGGGCTGACACTGGAAAACTCTGTCTGTCTTGCTCTCTTACTGCTATCAACAGGGAGGTAACATGCTGAATTTCTGTCCACTCTCCTTTATCTCTTCCATAATCAAGTTAGCATATTAAATCATGGTTTTATTACAGAAGACTCTCCAAATGTGATATTAATTATAAATTCTTACCAGTCTGATGGGAAACTGGGCATTCCTAGTAGCTGACTACCACTGCTGTGCAAGTGTTGTTTGTGCAGCTGTCAATTTGGGGTTTGTTTTGCTGTAATCACTTGCACACCCTTAGGATTTTTTAAATTTTATTTTATTTTAACAACAGTACATCATCTTATTTTCCAAACACAAACTGTAAATGTAGTCTCAGATCAAGCCACATCTTTCAGAGGGACAGGAAATATTCACACATGCAGTTTTCATTAAAGAATGTCTCCAGAAAACTGCCCAATGCTAACAGCTTTCCTGCTTTCCTACCTTCCTGTTGCTTACTTAGTTACTTTTGAAATCAGTAAATTATCCAGACAGATCAATGATTTTTAAAGAGCTACATCCTTGCAAGACATCTGAAAAGAGGAAGAATGTTCCAGCATAGAAGAAAAGCCCATTTCTAACTGAAGCTTAAGCTGGGTCCATGTTCATTAGTGATGGGAACTTCAGTAGTGACCATTTGGACAGTATTACTTCATCTCATTGCATTTTTCCTAATGTCCATATAAAGGTTTTAGCGTGATTTGGTGTCATGAGTGAGTGTGCCGAAATATGAAACTAAGTACCTGAACTAATGGACAATCTTGTGTCCTCAAGTTCAATAAGTGAGCCAATATTGGGATCTGAACAGTACTGCAACCGTAAAGCTAAAAGCAGCAGGGTCCTAAACACACACCCAAACTCTCTTGAAGACAGAATTCCTCTGGTTCACAGCTTGCTTTACTTTTCACAATGGCCAGCACTTTCCAGACTACCACTCCTTCAGGGCTGAAGGCTGGATCTGACTCCCACCAAAATCACTGCTTCATGATCATCACTCAGGAGACACGAGGAATGCCCTTCCCTTGGAACGAGCCGCTGCTGCCATCAGGATCCCACTCTTGGCTGGCTCAGGGAATGAGCTCAAATCTTTTGCACTTTGCTGCCAGGGACCACCAGGCCAGCTCTGATTTATGGCTTTTTCTTTACAGTTTTATGATACAAGAATGTTCACTTGTAATTACAACAGCATTTTGTTGGCTCCTTGCCTTCACTTGGGTATGCGCAACACCAAATCCTTCATTCCAGCCTTTTTTATGTCAGGACCCCAAATTTGAGAAGAAGTACATCAGTATTACAAGGATGCTGCAGATCTTGCTGCTCCCTAAAGAGGAGACTTGTACATATTTGTTCAGGGGGATGTGAGCAGCTGGATCTGACATTCAACTAGGAGTCTAGTGGAGAGCTGGTCAAAATTCTTCCTCAGAAAAATACTAGATTAAGAAAAAACTTTGTATGAGAATGTATGATTTCCGAGAAAAGGTTTTTTAGGTCTAAGATAGACTCTTCAGTCACAATATCACAGGGAAGTGATATTAAAATATAACCACTGCACTAATGACTGCTTGATGTGCCACATTCCTATATTTGATGATTTGTCTCTATGAGAAAAATTCAACAAGTCTCTAGTTTATTTAAAAGCGAATGGAAATACTTTACTCTTGATGTGTTTTGCAGGATAAAAAATCTATTTTACTCAAAAGAAAGTGACCCTTCCATTAAGCTGCTGTGTCACCTTGAAGAAACACTTTAGCTCAATATTTTTCAGTCATACACTTAGCTCCTGACTTTGAGATAATCAAGCAGTACATTTCCATCACTTGTGGTTTAAACTTGATTTTGTCATTTTCAGTAGAGGCATAACCTCTACTGAAAGGGAAAATTCCAGGTATTTTAGATACTATTTAATAGTTAACTGTCAAGCAATTTCCAAGTCCTTTAAACAAAGAGTAATTCTGTGCTAGCTTAATTGATAGAGCCATATATGTCCTATTTTAAGTGGATGTGATTAAGAAGAAACACTAAGCTTAGATTATTCTACTAAATGAGAAAAGTTTAAAGCCAATAAACTGTATCTAGGATTTTAGCTGGGAGATGAAATAAAAGGCACATTTGTTCCTGGTCACTGAATTTTTAACCTGGGTCTGCTGCTCCTGCTGTTAAGCTTCTATACATTCCTTACTAGCCCATAGTGTCCAGCATTCCCAGCTCTCAGTGTTTGGAATTACAGGTGAACTGCAAAATAAAACCAGGTTTTATTGAGAGCTAGTGTATGGAAAGCATCATATATTCTGACAAAAGGAGGCAAGTGGCAAGGCTAATTTTTAAAAAGAGGTCTTCTACAGATTTAAAAATTTTTGATTAGATGTATAAATGCCATCCTACCATTTGGGTCTAAAAATGGAAGCTGTATATTGTCTAGCTCCTTAGTAAAGGAAAGGAGAAATTCAGCCTTTTGCTCTAACTCAGGTCTTTATCTCAGGTATGAGAATACTTTCCAAGTGTCCCAAAGTTTGCCTTTATTATACAACAAGAAGGAAAGAAAAACCCCCGGGTTTCCAGCAATAAAACATACCTATACCGTTTCTGTCCCTGTCCCTCCTGTGCCTTTTCAAGCTTATATTCCTTTTTTTTTTTTTTTTTTTTTTTTTTTTTTGTAAGCAGAATATTTTGACCTGCCTTTTTGCAATACAGGAGCTGTAATATGACTTCATTGCTTCTCCTTTTACCTAAAATCCTGTGAGGGTATTTGGGTACTCCCTTAAGGTGAAATAAAAAACTAATCTGCCTTCAGTGGCTCATCACTCCAGTGACCAAGTTAAATTACACCATTGCAGAAAAGCCTCATAATACAGATTTTCCCCCTGCATAGTCCAGTGCTACTATTTTTCACACAAATTCAAGCATTTCTTAGCAAATGCGTCTCGAGGTGCAGGATTAGTCCTCACTTAAAATCAGTAGTAGCTACTACTAGTAGCATTTTTTGAAGTGGTAGATGTACTTTTAATTGGATTATTGGATATTTTCTACTGCTTACAGATCTCCTTTTTAATGGAAAGGCCAAATCTACCCTCAGATTCAGCTTCTGTTGCTGTTTAAGTGGGAACTGGCCTTGTTCACTTGGATTTGCTTTAGCTACTAACTCCTATTTCAGTCTGCTACTGCACAGGTAAAAAGATAAAAAGAGTTGTAAGAAGCACCTTCAGTCATCTCCATGATTGCTGTCCTGTGTGTTTTTCTGGTAAGAACAGTATATATTTGGTACTGTGTACTTCAAAAAGTGCTTCAAGAGAGACAGCAGGAACCATATTTCCTGAAGAACTTCTTAAATTCAGGAACCTCTCCAGCTAGTAGATCACAAGTGATGATTAGGTACTTCTTGTCTCTGATTAACTGAGCTCTGCATCCATGGACCTGCTTTTACTCCATTTACAGTAACAGTCAAAAATACAGATATATGTCCAAAAACTTTACTGAACAGCTGGGGTTTAGTCTGGAAGATCTGCTAACGGTTATTTTATCATTTCATCCTAACATCTATTATTAAAATTCATTAACCAAAGCTGTCAAAAAGAGCTAACTCAAAATCTTGCTAGTTACAAAATAACCTGTCAGGATTAGATTCAATAAAAAATTCAGATGCTTACGAATTAGGCGCTGCAGGAGTGAAGTTTTAAACAGCACTTCCCTGGAATAAAATCAAAGGTCTAAAGTTAAGTACCCATATTTTTTTTACTCAGCATTAAGATCAGAGACAGGTTTCTCTGAAGAATGAGCTGAGAAAGCTATATGGTGAGTGTGGAGCTACCTGCAGGCAATGAGGAACTCCAAGCCTAGGGGTGAACTCCTGGTCCCCTCTGGGGTTTATCTGCAAAGCCAGCACCACAGGCAGAGGCCTGGCAGCCTGGTGTCTACAAATGTACAGTCCTCTCTGGGGACAGCTGGCCCTTCAGCTCTCTGAGAAGCCTGAGCAGAGCTTGCTATTGTCATTGAGAAGGTGACCAGCAGAGTGGGTGGAGGTGAGGCTCTTCTTTTTGTCCTTTTTGTCAATGGCACAGATGTGAGCATAATTGTCCAGAGAATGAGATACACAGTTTTCAGATTTCTTAGCTTTAGGTCAACAAACTACATATCCTACCTCCTAGGTGACAATCTAACCTCCAGGATCAGTGATAGGGAAGATTCAGCTGTCGCAAAGAAAAAAAAAGTCAACATACATGGATCAAAGAAAGGAAGGAGTCTGATTCCACAGGCTGATCACAGCAGTTAAGCTGTCCTGAGGATCACCCCATGCTCCATAGATAATTTCTGTTCTTTATCTAATTGGTACTTTAGCAGTAAGTTCAGAAGTGATGAAATCAGGAATTGCAATCCAGTACTTCTGCTTTTGGGGGTTTCTTTAAAAGGTAGGATGCAATAACATTCCTTCTTGTCCTTTCTCTGTGCAATCCTGAGTATTTTAAGGTTTTGTTACATGAGGGCTCTGGTTATCTGGGAAGGTAGATAAATAGCTGCACATGCATTTAGACAGTCTCCTGTGACATGTAATTATTAATACAATAAGGCTGTGAAAACTGTGGGAAGAGTTTGTGTTTCCCAAGTAAGTCTATGTTACTGTGTAAAGCATGGAAATCACTAGCAACTATTCAACCACAGCTAAGAAGAAAAGCCCTCAGGATGCTGTTTCATTTAACATTCTTCTGTATAAGGCATGTTTATGAATATACAACTCTATCTCAATAAAAGATTTTATTAAGAGAAATAATAATAATCCTTCACTATTCAAGCTCTCTTCATGCAAATGATCCAATAAGCCCACACATGTATGCAAAACCTTTGAGAGGACTTCCAGGATCAGGATACAAGCAACTTTACTGTGCCATCACAGAGTATAACTAAGCTAGCTGAAATCAACACACTCAGAATAAAAGCAAAAATACTAATGCAAGTTAAATGACAGCAGAGAGCAAAACTTATGTCCAGTCTCAGTTAGTTCTAAGAATTTAATAATTTTAGCTGTCATATAAACAACAAAAGCAGAGCACGAAGGAAACACTAGAGTTCTAAGGCTGCTACCAGAAGCAGAGAAAATATATGCATAATGTTATGTTATGTTAATATTAGCCAGTAATATTCCTCAAGCACGAATAAGACCTAACTGAAGCCATGCTTGAGGAAACTGTCATGCTATCGAGTTACAGTAAAGAGGAGATCAGATTTATTCTTTCCTTCACAATGAAATCAGTATAAACAAATCATATAATGTTTGTACACCAAACTCCTGAGACAAAGAAACCTAGAAAATCTCTTAAAACCACCCACAGACTCCCCATGCTGGTCTGTGATTATACAACTGGAGAAGATCATCCAAACTGTGATGTAAACCAATGTCAGTCTGCAAAGGATAGTACTACAGTGGTTCTGACAAAAAATAAAGCAAGTCCCTGGAAGAGCCATCAGTAAGGAACACTTTCATACTCACCATCTATTTTCCCTGTAAATGAGGAAAACTTTTTTAAAACTTAGAGAAAGAACTTAACTAAATCCCTACACTAAGGATGCAAAAGACAGACTGTCTTGTGTATTTTTACTATACTGCAAAACACATTCAGCTAAACAAAAATGAGCCTGGGACCAGCCAGAAAGGAAAATACTTCTTAATGGACCCCACTGTTGTTTGTATTACAACCTGCTTCTCCATGAAAATCATTTTGTCCTCCTTATATGTTATCTGGATACATTCACCTTTATTTTTAGAAGTACATATGCAAAACAGCTTTTTTTTTTTTCCTATGGACTACTCACCAAAAGAGAAGATCCAGTGCTGAAAACCTTTCCACTCTATCAGTAAATCACAGTGTTTCTGCAGACTGCATTTCTACTTCAGAACTGTAGTTTTGCCTCTTGCCTATCATCTGGCAGCAAACTGTTCTAGCCCTGAAAACAACACAAGCCTGTCCAGCAGAGACGTGGAAGGTCCAGCTCTCTTTTTGTAGATATGGCCTAGAAGGTGTAAACCTCTGTGCACCCCTTCAGTGAGGCTTCACGAGATTCAGGGCACACAGTTCTAAGGATGCTAAAGCAGTGGACTAACCCAGCTGCCCTGAAGGTGGGATCTATGACATACCCATTTTGACCCTGTTTCTACTCTATTTAGATTCCACAAGACTAAAAAAATATTTTACTGAAATAAGGAGCTAATGATATAATGCAAGCCCATTTTCAAATATTCTGGAATTCTTTCTTTCTAGCTATGCCACAGAGAGATTTAATATTCAAATGTACTTAGTAAAGAAACTCACTTCATTAGAATCAGCCACCCCTGCAAATTGGTAAATAATTTATATTTCCCTAACATTAATTTCATTCTTGTTTCTAAGCCACAATTGACTGAACTGTAACTTGGTATCAACAATGGGCATTAATCATACAAAAGAAAACAAAAGAAGCAGTAATGAACTGACAAAGTTTGTTAGTCTTCTCCAGTAATGGTGCAACAATTAGCAATACAGTGAATATCAATCATTCAAATGCTGCAAAAAAAATCTCTGTATAAAGAGAAGAAATGAAAAATGGTAGCTGACAAAAACTCAACAATTTTGGAGAAAAAAAATCTAAAAATTATTATACTTAAAAAGACAATGAAAAACCCTTTTTTAAGAAGAGGACAAAATGTTTTGTATTAAAATTAATAAATTCTCAGTCTTAATAAAATATGTTCTGCAGAATTTACACAATGTTTGTTCTTTCGTATAGTCATATATGCTTCTTAGATTGATATATTGCTAACCTTCAATCTTTTTCAGGTCTTATTTACAGTATCATGCCTTACTAAAAGCTGTTCTACTGGTATCAGCGTTACCAGCAGCTGCACATTGAGTTACCAACACACTTGTACATGAACAGTGTTTTTGAAGAAACATAAGAAAGAAGATTCTATCTGTTCTTCATGATCACTAGCTCTCTTGTGTATTAACAACTGCAATGATTCCATCAAAGCTCGTCATATATGAAGAGCTAAAGTCAAATGATTTCCTCCAATATTTTTATATGATTTTCCATATGCAATTTTAACTTACAATGTTTATAACTAAATATTAATTATTGTGAATTCTAAAGACAAAATACAAAAGTCAAAAACTGTATTTTGTGAGTTACACGTTCAATCAGACTCTCACCCTTCACTGTAGGGACAGGAAGAAGTCTTCAATAGATTTCAGAATCATTTGCTGATATTTTCTACATCAGAGTTACAAGTTTACAACATACACTGAATATTTTAATAAACAACGTGCTGACTTGGCTAATAATTTCTAAAAAGAGCAAACCCCTCCTTATAACAGCTGCAGTGGCCCAGATGTCACAAAAGCAGAATGTCTTTGCTATGCAGGGGAGGGGCAGGCCCTCCCTCTGCACAGGCACGTGGAGGTCCCAGCCAGCACGGGCACATCCATGCCTCATGGGGTAAACATGGAATCAATTTATTTGCTCCTGTACACATGGCAAAGGAGCTTCAGACCTGCAAAACAGCACTTCCAGCCCCATGCATCAGTTTCCCAGCTCTGCTACAGTGCAACTGCCCAGTTTTTCTCATTTGGCAACAGAATCAAGATTTAGTCTTGAAAAATTGACTCCACAGAGAATATGATGTGCACATGCTAAATAAATAAGAACTTATCAAGTAGTCAGAGCTGCTTGTTTCTGATGAATTTCTGCAATTTTTGGCAGAGTTGCTCCCCATGCTGTTTGCTTTGAGGGAAGGTAATATTTTCTATTGTGGCCTCTTCAAAATTCTTAATACACTGTTAGATTAAAAGAGTAAGCAAAAAAAGCTCTGATTTCTCCTGGAAGACAGCAAAGCTTCTTCCATGTAAAGCATTGTGGAAGGTCTTCTTTGGTAATGCTAGAAACTCCAGCCCTCTGCTTTCCCTGGGAAGCAGCAGCACAGAGTTTCTCCTTCCAAGTTTATTAGTCTCTTTGTCCCTAATTCACGTTTTTTACCAGTTCCCTCAGCAGTAAAATGTCAGTCATTGTGCCCATTTCACTGCTGTACTGCTTCAATCTGCAGGTTTCTTTGGCTGACAGGGTGGATCCTACCCCTGGACATTCAAACATGGTGTCCAAGGGCAGTGGAAGAAGCAGGCTTCTGCCTTTAGCATCCTGTCCTTGGAAAAGGGCAAGGAGAGCGTGAGGAGAAGCTTGAGATCAGACAGACTCTGTGATCCTCATCATGCAAATGAATGACTTGGTCATGCAGTTTTCTGTTTGGAGAATGCTACCAGTAAGGAGCAACTTGACAGCTGCACTCTCATAATAGCCAGTTTGGATTCCTCTAAACTCTTCAGTCATTGTTTTATTGCTTTGCTTTTAGATGTAGAAAATTCCATACACCTGCACTATGCAGCATTAAACCCCATATCTCTAAATCTGCCAACAAAGAAGCCAGTTCAGCCAATGGAATTATTTGATGTGGTCACTCACTACAAAGTGGGTTGCAAGCACAAACTCCTCTCAAGCCCACCCCTGTGGAAAGAACTGCAGCATTTCACTGATGTGGGCAGGACCCAAGAGAACAAGGACAATTTCCAGCACACTTGAAAAATAAGTTATTTTTGAAACAAAGAAACAAAGTTTCTTTGTTCAGCTTTAACACGTTTCTTGACTTGTATTACCCACTTCTCCCTTTCCCATTCCCAAGGAAGTTTCCATTAATCATCCCTCTAATGGAAACACTTATGTCTGATCACTGAGCAGTGGACACAGGCACAGTCTGTGGGCATGCACTGAACAAGAAGCCCAAGGGAAGCCCAGCTGAAAAGTTTGGGAAAGCAAGGATGCCTTTTTAAAATAAACTTTGGAGAGGTCAGCGGGACAGCAAGGGGTCAGCACCAGGCAGCCATTGGGTGGATGGCACAGGAGAAAGACAACAACACTTGTCATTAATTATATCTGTTGGAATGCTACACATTTTCCCCCCAAGTGGTAGTACTCCAGACATCCAAGCACAATCTCTCCCACGTCCCACTTGACCCCAGGCAGGGCACATGCCAAGAAACTTTCATACACTAGAAGCCAAGAAGTAGCTAACAGAAGGGGAGTTTTAAGAATTTAAAATTGTCTCTCCACTTCAAAACATTTTCCTTTAGTTTCAGGCCATCCTCATGACTGTCTCCTTTACCAGTGAAAAACATATTCTCTTAGAGCTAAATATGGCTAGATTTCTGTGCCCAGCCTCAAGCTAACAAAACTCTTGACTTTCATTGGAGAGGAATAATTACAGGGAACTGGACTGCTCAGAAGAACTCTACTCCTAAAATCGATCCTGCAAGATCCTTGTACAATGTACCTTTTACCCAGGTCTAGAGGTATCTGATCTATAGAGGTGTCGTCTCCTATAAACATTTCTTGCAAAATGTCTGCAAATGCCAGAATGAGTCACTACTGCTGGTGCTCTTGCAAAACCTTGAGCCATACCTATTTATAAAACTAAAGTTTCATAAGCTGCAGTATCTTTTATTTTAATAAAAAAGCCAAATACATTGTTGGTTGCATAGGAAATGGGAGGCTAGTATGGATGTAGGAATAGTATGAATGGATGGACCCATTCTCATTTAACCCTGAATTCAGCAAGCACATAGTCAAAGTTCATTGTTGTGTGCAGAAGGAGATAGGTATCTCCAGAGCACGATTTATCCTCTCCTAAATGAACAGATGGGAGGAATGAGCCTTTGGAAATGCTTCTCTCTGTACTTCCACCACAAAAAACCTCGTAAAATTTATCCAACCTAGAAGCATTGTAGGCATCTGAAAGGTATGCAAGATGCTTTAGTGACTATAGTTTATGAGGAAGCTTTGAGTATTATAACTCCAGCACAGTAGTTATAAATCATAGTAGTTGTAAATCACAGCAGTTATAAAATATGGAATTAAATTACCTGTCCATGTGCTGAAAAATTCTGCTCATTTCTGCAGAGTGGCCAGAGATGTCTTAAAATCAGTTTGTGGGGTTCTTTAGTGTATGTGAAACAAAAAAACAGAATTTGGACAGGGGAGAGTCGGGACACCTTGTATGCTGCAGAACCCTATTTTGTGCCAATGAAACTGGGCAGAGATAATGACTTGAGCAAGATCCATCTGGATATTCTAAGCCTTGCTAATGGACTCTGATTATTAAGGGGGGAAGAAAAATAATGCCTGCACTGGGGCAGGCTACACTATTCTGTGGATTAAGGACAAATTCCCCTACAATGCAAGCAAACTCCCTACCTTAAATCCATATCTTTGGAATTGCAGTAGAAAATAATACATCTTTTTATGGAGAGCAAGGAGACTTTCAGAAAGAGAGAACTCTTCAATCAGATAAAAAACCAGACCGTTGTCTGTGTTTTTACTTGATTTATCCAACAGAGAGTATTTAAACTGTGTTACTGTCTGCCAGTTCAAGCTCCAGGATGGGCTTTGAATCCACAGCCTTGGAGCCCATGTTAAGTCACCAAACTTTTTTGGGAGATCTTTAACTTTTTCTATGTAGTTTTCAAGTTTTCATAGAGTCATAAAACATGGGAAAAAATAGGCTCACTCTACCAACAGAAAAATATTGTATAAGGAAATATATGCTGTGGTAAGTATCCACAGGAAAGTATTAATCATTTTTTTTACTAAAAAAAGAAAAACCACCCAATGCTGAAAAAGAAGTAGCCCTGTAAAAGTAACTTGTTAGATGGATAAAGAACTCCAGAGTGAACGACAGTGTTTGTCTCTTGGAAGTCTGTTCTTCAATCCTAGCATTGAACAAGAGAGGTAAGAATAGGGCCTAAGTTACAAATAAGAATTTAAAAAGTAACTTGTCCTGCTTTCCCCCCAGAAAACAGCAAAAAAGCTAAATAATTAGCCTAGTTGTGTTGATTTAAACCATTTGCAAAACTGCACTTCTGAGCTGTGTTTGCATTAAGCAGAGCCAGAAGCCAGGCTTCCTATTTTGAGAAATCCATCATAGCTAGAAACTGCAGGATATAGAGAGACAAGCCCAAAAACCATGTAAGCACTGTGAATTCACTACTCAAAACCCCAAACAGAAGTGGAAAAGACACCAAATCATTATAAAAAGAAGCACTCACAGGCAGTACAATTAGTTCTCAGATTTCACCTGAGACCTCACTGTGAAAGCAAGTTGGCATCACACCCCAGTATCCTTCCTTCAGTTTAGCTCCATGCTCTCTCTCTGATAACATGCACTGATTCTCCTGGCCTGTGCTACTTGGCCTAGTGATGAAAGTTACAGGTTTGTGAGATTTCTATTCTCTTCTGGAGCTATAAAGCACATAGGTTCATTAATTCATAAAGCCAGGAGGGAATTTGGGTTGGTCTAGTCTGTCCTCTTATGATACTGCTGCCCTTGAGTGTTGACCAAAAAAATCCTATCCTGTTAGGGGCAATTAGAAGCTTCTTTCATGGGTAAGCATTTTTCAGAACTTGTTCTTTGTCATCTGAATTTGCATACCTTCAGATTTTTTTGCTAGCGGTTCTAATTGTGTCCTTCTAAGGTAGATTAAAGAGTCCCTCAGGAAAAACCAATTTTTTTCTAAGTATTTTTCCTTAAAGAATCAAGCCAGCTACCAGTTTTTTCCTTTAGACATTGCACTAAATGAGCTTCCAAGTCTCTCACCAGAAGGCATTTTCCCTACTTACCCAAGCAAATACTTTTTTGTGGCTGTTTTCTGAACTTACTTCAGTGTTTCCATATCCCTTCAAAAATGCTGACATCAGGACTAAATTCATTCCTCCAGCTCAGCTTGACCAATGCCATATACAAGGATACATCTTTTAACTCGTAATTACTGTTACTTGTTACATTCATGGGACATTCAATGGGACTTCTTACTCAATTGCCCATCCTGTATGACCCCCGATCAGCTAATTAGAAGCCAAAATTCTCTCTGCTGACAGTATGGCTTTGATCCCTTGTTCCTTGATGAATAAGGGTGCAGTTAGCTGAGTCAGGATGCTTTGTGGAGTCAGCAATGCTTACTGCATTGTATGCTACAACTTATCACCATTTAAACACTCTGCTGGCCCTCATGCCATCAGCAAACATTACCAAGAGATGATTTTATGCTTACTTCCAGACCACTGATGAACATACTGCCTATAATGTTGAAGTTCTCATTTCTGTATTGTGCAGAGAAGGAGCAGTACAGTCTATTGTGCACTTAAAGAGATGTCTCAAGGTAACTTAGGAAATGCTGTATATATAATAAAATGCCAGGTCACATTTTCTGCCCTAGCCTCCAGTTTTTGAAAAACTTAGTGATTGCATTGAAATGAAGACATTTATATATGGACATTGCAGGACAAGCTATCCAATTTCTGTGTAGATTAGGTACATGGACCCTCCATTTTGATCCTAGTACATGGCATGCCCAAAATCCATGGCCTTCTCACACTTCATTGTCAGATTAGGTTTAAGAAATTCATATGATATCAAAGTCTTGAAATATGTGCCCATGTCAACAGAGTTAAAAAATGAGAAAAGAAAATGGAAGGAATACTTAGCCCACTTTTGTTATATTGTGAGAATAAAGTTGATTATTGACAGCAATATAAAAGTTGAAACTGGGAGATTTCAATACTATAAACCTTGTTAATCCAGAATACCATATTCTGCTGGACTGAAATATTTGAAAGCATCCAATATTAGAGGTGCATTTAATCTGACTGGTATCCAAGCCTCATCCAGCTTCTCATTCCCTCTCCCCACAGTGGGATGGGGGAGAGAATTGGAGCTGCAAAAATGAAAAAAAAAACCTCTTGGGTTGATAAAGACCATTTAGAAAGTGGAAGAAAAAGGAGATAGAACCACGTGATGTAAAGGCAATCACTCACCACCTCACACCAGCAGACCAATGCTCTGCCCCTTTCCAAGTGATGGTTATCTTGGAAGGACTCTCCCCCTGCTTTACTGCTGAATATAAAGTTATACAGCACGGAATATCTCCTTGGACAGTCAGGGGCAGCTGTCCCAGCCGTGCCCCCTCCCAAACTCTTGCCCAATCCAAACTGCTTGCACTGGGGCAGACTGTGATAGAAAAAGCCTTGACTCTATGCAAGCACCATTAAGCTGTGTCTGAGGAGTGGAGTGTTACCAACGCTGGCTTTGTCACAAATCACAGCTGTAGCCTCCCACAGGATGCTAGGAAGAAAATTAACTCAATCCTAGCCAGACCCAGAATACTACTGGACAACAAAGGACAACAGGTGAATCTGAATTGAGATTATGAAAGCGAGTAGCCAGGTTATTCACAGCTCTGCTCTGGCCCAAGTAGGTGTTTACTTTATTTGGGTATATAGCATATAAAGTTGAAAACAGCTTTATATCCTAAATTCAACAGCCTGAGGCTGCAGATTGTTCTGACTAACAAAGCTATGAATGCCCACTGCCTTTAAGCAGTATTTCTGTATTTCTGTATTTCTTTCATGAAAATAAAAGCTATACGTATAATAAATGATAGAACTCTTTCCACATAGAGCAAAGGCTGTTTCTTAAGATGAGTTGTGCTTCACTGAACTTGTACTGCCTTTTTTAAATATAGATCTTTGCTCAAATCTGATTTGTCTTTATTGCCTCACAATCTTAAGCTTCATGCTCTGCCTGCTTCAGTATTTGAAAATCAATTATATCACAGTGTTAATGTATGAAGTGTTGGTTGCACAGTTTACATTAAAAGAGATTGCTCAAAACATTCAAATCACTTGTAATTATTTAGAATGGCCTCACTTAGATGTAAAAACAATTACTATACGTATATCTTACTCTTTTGTTAGCTTATCAGCTCATTTTAACTTTCAAAACTCGTATAATTATATACTACTCACTGTATAGTAGTAGCCTGCACTGTCTCAATGACAGGAAATTAAATACCCTGCACTCTGTTTCCATTTAGTGTAGAAAGGAATCTAGGCCTGCTGCATCCAGGAATGGAATTAAGTTATCACAGAATATTGATTTCAACACTGAGAAATGATGTGTCTTTGATGAAAAATTTAAATATGAAATAAAGTTTAAGTAAAAATAAGATAGAATGTCAACTGTTAATTTGAAAGAGTATTAGAAATATGAGACAAAATTAAGATTTGAAAATTCAGGTTTCTGCATCATCCTCACTCCACTGTGATGTTATTACTGGCCAAAATAACTTGGTTTTGTTCCCATAGCTTAGCCAAAAGTTTATTTGTTGATATATGATCTCACAAAAATCTTTCACTGAGTTGAGATGGGAAAACAGCTTAGACATGCAGCCCTTCCTCTGGAAAGGTTTTGTAAAGGCTCCATTGCTTTGGTCAAACTTCTGTGTCTGGGCCCATAATCTGGGAAGAGCAAAGCCATGAATCCCTCACAGTTATTATTTTATATAAAGTGACCTCTTCTCAGGCTGTTATTTCAACCAGGGAGGTTGGCAAGAGAGATGAGGGTAAAACCTACCTATAGTATAATAGGCTCTTCACACTAAGCTCCTGAAACACTGTGGATTTTCTATCTTATAAATATCCAGTTAAAGAAGAAAAAAGAATCAGATTATCCATGAATTTAAGCGATACTGGGATCCCATTACAAGCAGAAACCTTTTTTATATTCCATTGCCTGAAGCATTTTCTTGAATTATTTCTTGCAGAGTTCAGCTAGTTGAACAGAGGGATTTGAAGTTTGGAGGAGGAAGATTTGGATACAGTGGAATTATCTGAGATGTGAACATCAGGCAGGAGAACAACCACAGACTTTGAGACTTTCAGCCCTCTTCAGGACCAGACCCAGCATATTTCACTCACCTTGGTGACTTCTCCCTGGCACCTACTTCTTGCCCATGTATTTCAAACTGCTTCTCTATGAAAATAATTTTGTCCTCCTTATTTGTTATGTGGATACATTCACCTTTATTTTTAGAAGTACATATGCAAAACAGCTTTTTTTTTTTTCCTATGGACTACTCACCAAAAAAGAAGATCCAGTGCTGAAAACTTTTCCACTCTATCAGTAATTACAGACAGACAGACAGACAGAGTACCAGCCTCAGGACCTCAAAAGTGATTTTCTAAATAGTGAACTATTTCTAAATAGTGAATATTTTTGACAGCAGCTACATCAAATGGATCAGAAAGCTGGAGAAAATAGGTTGAAAAAATTCTAACTTCTAATGTGTAAAGCTTGAATGAAGCACACAGGATGATTTTGAAAAGTAGATTTGTGTTCTTCCATTTAATATTAAATCTCGTTTTCTTTTTTTTTTCCCTGAGGAAAGGAACACCACTTTTTTATTTTCTCTTGAAATACTTTTTCTCTCTAGTTCTGATGAAACTTCACTACTTCTGATGAAGGAGGAAGTGGAGGTGCCAACATTTGATGCTGATTCAGAGGCACCCACCACATGCTATAAAAGCTGCTGCCTGAAAGGGATTATGTGTTCCTTGAACTATTATACGCTTAAGGAGATATTAATAAACTTCCAAATTCCAAAATGATTGAAAAAATAGAAATACTCCCACAGAAAAGGGAAAAAAAAAGAGAAGCAAAAAGAAACTTGAAGAAGTGGAATCAATTCATGACAAATTTTGCCAACACATTTCATATGAATAAGATGTCAGATGTCCTGGAGTTATTTCTACAACTAGTCTACAAACAAGAACTGTCAGTACAAAAAAAAAATGGGTTGCATCTGCTTATTCTTTGGTTCCAGAATATTTACAAACCTGTAGCAAAGAATAATACAAAAAGACTTTCATGTTCACTAGATGATACAATGAAGAATCAGAAGACTAGTTTGTTCTGCTATAATTTAGAGCAGCATTGAGGCTGACTAAGTCATGCTAGACACTGTACAGACCATATATAAGTCATTTGGTCTCATCCTCTAGACCCTACCTCAGAGATTTAAAAACATCTGAGAAAGGAACCATTTTTCAGAGCTTTCTTAGTCCAACGTTGTCTCTTACATAGGCATGGTGGTCACTTTTCACTGAGGCTACTTTCATCATCATTACTCTCAATCATCTCTTTAAAACATATTAAATAGCTTCAAGACACCATGCTGTTTTGGTAAGTGCAAATTATTACCTACTTCTAGGTTTGAAAGTTCAGACAGGAGAAAAAGTTGGATCTTTAATATCTCTAGTCCTTGGCATTTATCAGAGGATTTCTCTTAATCAGCAAAGAATCATAGTGGCTGAAAATCTGAATGAAAAAATCCAGGAATTACTGAACCAAGCTATTTCAAAATATATTGCAGTTCAGTTTCAGTATAACCCTAAGCTTTATTGCATTCTTTTCTTTAGAAGCAAATTTGCCTTAGGCATACTATTTTTGACAGTCTAGAATACATCCTCCATAAACCCAAATTCATATGGTAAGCTCTTATTCTTAAATCCAATTTTATCCTCATTTTGGGGGAAAAAGTAAAGATAAGGATCAGTTTCTACACTTGCCCATGGCTGCTTAAGAAAAAGGAATGCAAACTGACAAAGCGTCTTTATTTCTACTTATTATTCCAATTACTTATCTGCAGTTTGGATCATGATTGCTTCTATTTATACTGGGAACCTACACATTGCACTATTTCTGCATGACTGCTTGTCAAACAAACACCTCAAACAACGATAAACAGCTCCCTTTGATAATTAGAAATTCAGAATTTTTCAGGGGAAACAAGCAAAACATACTTTTTAAATAGAAGGTGACTGAGCTGCGAATTGGAGCTGTATGCCTCAAATTTAGTAACTGAGACAGCTAGAAGGAAAACAAAGTCCTAAAAAAAAGATCAGGGCTCACAGTACATAAAGTAAACTTTTAGTAATAAAACATATTTCCATACATGAAGGATCCAAAGTTTGTAACATGCTACGTAGCATGTGGCTGCACTATGTAGACATACATGAAAAATACTTCAGGGGATCCTGTGCTGATTAAAAAGTTGTTCAAAATTAGCATTAAATGAATGGGATTTTTTTACTAAGAGAGTACACAAAATTGTATACAGATAGCTCTGCCTCTGTTTTGAAAGGCTTTAAGAAATAGAATTAATGTTCAATAACAGTTTTCATATACTAAAAAGTCAGTATTTTAGGTCTTGTTAAAAAGACTTTACACACGGCACAGACAAGAAAACAAAACCTGGACAATATTGTATGTTAGGAAACGATGTAATTAAGTCGAAGTGACAGTCATGTTTCCATCTGAAAATTAGGGCAGCTAATGGGGAGCATTGACACAAACTGGTTTTAACCTTCTCCTAAGAACCTGAGGTGGCAGTGACATGCCCTATGGGTCTGGCTCTCAGGACACTCTCCATGACAAACTTCCTCCTTCACACGCTGTGGAGAAAAGTAGCACTAAAGAATTACTTGAGAGGAAGTCTGTCAGCCCCTATAAATTTGGGCAGAAAGGCACAGGAGATTTTGAGGGAGCAGTACTTGATTACCTTCCAAGAAAGTTAACATAATGCAGTCCACTTGTTAAGAGCCTGCTGTGGCAAGGTGTTGAGAGCTCTCTGGTTCAATGGGCTATAGTCAGCGTGGGATGCTGAGCACATTTCAAGTTGCTCCCTGAATCATGCAGGCATCCAATATGCTCACAACTGTTCTAGCAGTCACCCTAATGGTTTGCACATAACCCACGGACACAAAAAAAAGAAGGTTGAAGCATATGGCAAGATTTTAAGTTTCTCTGAAAGACATCAGAGAACTTTACATGCAATCACAAAATATTACACATTCAAATGCTTCAAAGCTGTTTGTAAAAGATCACTGTCATACTGTGGGATTGATTCTTCTGTTATTCTCCTTTTGCTTCAGTAAGCCCCTGCTGAGAATGTGAGAGTGCACTGGCTCTGCAGGTCCTCATGCAGTAGCATTTATTGAAAGATACCAGCAAACACAGAGTTGTAGTTAGACTGAAGCCAGCGTAACTCCTTTAGATGCTAAGGCAGGTTTATGTATAGAAATCCAATCTTTTGCAGGTTCAGATTTGTCCTGTCATCTACCCAGGCTGTTTGCTCCAGCTGAGACATTTCAGAGGTGTGCATGTTCCCAGACAGGTGATATCTGCAAAATGCTGCTCTTGCTCTCAGTCCCTTGCTCCCCCATTCATCTTGTGTAACCTACAAATGCTGAAAATGTTATCTAATCCTAGAAGGTCCTTCTAAAACTAACTTACTGCCAATTTTGGCCAGACAGCTGCTTTATCTTCCCCTATATTCAGGGCTCAGAGTCGCACCCCCTTTGACTGACAAGAAGCAAGTTGCCTTACCCTGCTAATCTTTGAGACTGTCACAACAATTCACAGTGTGGCATGTTGACAATATGGCTAAACTCAGACCTTCTGCTCCAAATGTAAATGTCCCTTTTACTTTAGATAAAGGAAAACCTTTGCTAAGTTCTTACCACAGCCATGGTTATAGTGATATTTATTTTTGTGCTTAAGCAGTTCCTTGCTCCTTCTCTCTCCACTCTTCCATCACCCTTCCAGCCCTTGTGTTGTCCCATTAATTATGCTGCTACAACTGTCTTTCAGGACATACCAATGACTAGTCTACAAATAATTGGGCAGAAAAAGTGAAATCATGTTTAATACTGGTCAGTTTTCTCACCTCATTCTTCCTACAGGCCTGAAGAGTGGCACCAGGAGAAGGGGTGGTGTGTCAGGCACACACCCCAGTTTCACCACTAACAGATGGTCTGCACAGCCATGCCCAATGAACTACATTAGAAACATGATTCACTGGGAAAGTTAACTCAGTTATACAGGCTGACTCACCACAGGTTTATTGTGGAGTAGTGCAATTATGCTACCCTCTACAGAATACCAAGGCTAGTTTGGCAAGACAGCTAAGCTGACCTACCACCGTGTCACTGCTAAAACTGGCTGTCCAATCTGTCCCCTCTCAGGCCATGGAGGTGCTTCTGCCCCAGACTTCCACCAGCAAAGGCACCTGACTGATGCCAATGGGAGCTATAATTCTATTAACATAACTTTATAGAGTTCATTTTTTTCCAAGTCTAGAACTCTAAACCAAGTCACCACAGGGGCAAGTGCCATGCAAAGGAGACAAGGCAGTCATGCACTTGGGATGAGATGGCAGGAAAGGGATGAGACTGGCTCTTTGGGTAGCAGTGAGCAATTAAGCTGGTTTAGCTTTAGTGTCAAACTACATAATGACTAAAGAAAACACAAAGTACTATCTATCTGTCAGTCTCCAGTGAGCATAAAAGGGCAAGAAGGTTCATTTTCCTGACTTAACGTGGTGGCATGTGTTAGAACCCTGCAAAGAAAGTGGATTAATTTCTGCTGAAACTAGAGTTTTGGGAGGATAACAGGCATGGCTCATTAGCTTCACTAGGGGTAGGGGAGGGGAAGGTGGCTTTTCCCCTAGGGGCTTAGGTAAACACAGAATTCACAGGAAAGTGCATTAAGCAGCCAAGCTTGAGGAAATATCAGACTAAGGTTTGCATCTTAGCTGTTCTTTAAACTAACAGCAGAGATACACTCTATGGAAATTACATAATTAATTCTGCTTATTCTCTATCCCACACAGGTAGTCATTTTTAATAGCCTTTTACTGATTCTTTGGTAAAAGGTTTATGAAATGCAGCTTCTCTCAGCTGATGATTTGACAATATGGAGACTTTTGACAGTAATGCCAACTATGGAGTAAGAAGAGTTAATTTGGTATCCCATTTGGTCTGAGATTTCCCACTTCTTATACATGCCTGTGCACTAAATGAGAGAAGCTAGGCTGTACAGATTTTTCTTGTTAGAAAAATTTATGGTGCTTGGAAGTATTTTCTTCTTCTACCTGGATCTAGTGGAAGGTGTCCCTGCTCATGGCAGGGGGAGTAGGACTAGACGATCTTTAAGGTTCCTTTTAACACCCAAAATTTTATGGTTCTGTGAATACAGACATAGGAACAACAACAACAAAAAAGAATTCTCGTAAATGGAGAAGATTATTTCCCCCTCTCTCCTCTTGCCCATAGCACAATGTCATCTGTAAGAAGACTTGGATTTTATTTTCTACTCTCTAGATTTGTTGCCTTTTTTTATCTAAAGTTTTATTTTATGAATATATGAACAGTTATAGGCAATTTTAAGATGTATTTGTAATTAGGCTACCTTTAGTTGGTATGATAGAAGCTTATTGGTTACATGATGAGCCACAGGCCCATAGCTCATACGTCTTACATTTAATCAGAACACTGGATATTTTTTATTAACACCTATTTTTAAGTAGTGACTCTTTGACTGGTCCTAACACTAAATACCTGTTTCAAGTCAAAAGATCCAATAAATTCAGCTCCAATCTTTCCACAGGATGTGGCAGCAACTTGGGCCATGGGTGACAGTCTGCATAGCCAGGGCTATCTCTATGGACACATGTCACTAAGTTTGATGAGTATTACTTGAGAGGTCATCGAGAGCCTGAGCAGACCTCAGCATGACAGGTGAGCAATTTCTTTTGCTTTTGTACCCTAAACAAATGTTTAGCAATAAACTGACCACCCCAGTTAGCAGCTTACAGCACTGCAAGTGGACTTGAAGCCAAGCACTTCTTCACTGGTGACATGTTTTCTCACAGACAAGGTCTGCCAAGCCAGTTTTCCTCTTAATTCTTCTAACTGAAGGTTTGGGGATAAGCTACTGCCATTTTAAAGGAGACGAAACTGTGACTTCTCTGTTATGGAATCCAGCCCTTCAAAGTTCAGACAGTAATTCCAGGTTGTTTTGTTATCCAGTATTGCTTATTCACCTGTTACGAGCCCCACAATGTTTCTATTCAACAGAGAAAAATTTGCTTGATTCCTACCTCTCAACAAACAGAAATTAACTGACTTGCTTGCAACCATGCATGAAGACATTAGACCCAGCTGCTGTACATCTATAGCAGGCCTCGAGTTAAGATTAAAGCAGTGTATAGTGCCAAGTAAATTGACCTAACCAGCAGTTTTCTCTGGAAAGAATACTGAACAGCACTGTAATATACCTCCTTTAATTTTCTTGTGTCAGCACTAAAGATAACATTAGGTATTTGCTTCACATCATTTACAAGGAAAAAAAGCTTGCATGGGAAAGTGTAGCAAGGAGCTGAAGTAGTAAGGGAAAAAGCCTGCTGAAATGCAGGTTTGTGGGAAGGAATCTGGGACAGAAATAGGGAAGGGCATTAAAGCCTTCCCTTTGGCACTCGCGTTCTCCAGAGCTGCCCACACTGCAATGCTCAGGCTTAAAGAGAACAGCCTGCACAAAGCAATTCAGGACAGGTTCCTGCTTCACTTGAGCAACCTTATCCCGGGTGAGAGCTTGTACGAGGTGCAGATTTCACACTGTTTCCCTGTGCAGGCACAGCCCCAGCAGCAGAAAGCCCCCAGGTCTCACCCTGAGACTGGGTTTCCACGCGGTCCCTGCAGCCGTCACGGCGCTGCCGGCAGAGATTCCTAATTCTGGCAGCGTGGGACTGCAGTGCTGACACCTGCCCACCCAGCCCAAAACCTGCAGCTTCCTTCACAGGGCCTCCTGCAGACACCGCATAGGAACAGCTGCCAATCACCCCTGCCCCGGGACAGATCCCTGCAGCTGACCTGCAAGTGAAATATTTCCCCCTACTAATCCCTGAGAGCCACCAAGGGCTCCCTTTAACAACTTAAGATGTCACTATGTCAAACAAAAATGGTACTAATTTCTGGCTACGAAGTGAAAGTTAAGTTTTGCTTCCTAGTAATTACTTATATCAAAGGAAGAAGAAGACCAAATCAGTGACCTGTTCTTTGCTTTTGGTTTTCTTTGAGCCCACTGATCCTTGAGGCAGCAACAGCCATAGGAATCACGGCTTCCTGGCAGCTCCACAGTCCAGTAAGTGTGTTGTGGTACTGAGCTTGAAGTTATGCCCTAGTGAACAAAGAGCAGCAAGAAAGATGAGCAGTGAACAGCCAAAGGGACCAGGGATCAAAGGATCTCCTGGCTTTGGCGGGGTGATAACAGGACAGGCAAAATATGTCTGCTAAATATGGTCAGGAGATGGTATCATCAGTGGGGGCTTCTTAACCTACACTGAAGGCAGAAACCCAAACCAAAACATGAGCTTGGAAGTGTGTTAATGATTAGTTATTCATAACCCAGCTGATCTTATTCCCTTTGCCAATAAAATTATATGGATCTAGATACTTGGGGTTACATACGAGAGAGAAATCTTAATGAATTCAATATGGCACCTTCATGTTGCTTATTTTATATGGCTACTCAAATACTTATATTTTAAAAATATAAATGTATTCATTTTGTGGGACACAAAAATATGGCTATTGGCCCTCTATTGAAAAACAGCTTATGTGGCAATTTTTAGCTAGATTCGGTTTAAAAATGAACTATGCACATATAAAAAATACATATTTTTCTAAAGAGAGACTTTCAAAGACCCTTTTGAAAATTAGCTATGCATTGGAGCCAAATATTTCACAAAAAGAACTTGGAAACAATACACTGGCATTTTTTCTTGGATTACTCTCAAACAGAGGCTTCTGACTATAATATGCAGCACTTGCATGATATGGACAATTGCCTTGGGACTGAGAAATCAGTTCTGCAAAGCAGTAAAAATGCTGAAGATCAGCACTTTGTGGGATACCACCAATTCTTTCTGGGACTAGTTAGTTGCTGAGACACTCAAATTGACTTAGTGCTACTGATGTATTTCAAATGTTAAACATAACCTGCAAGTGTTAATACTATTTTAGCAAATGGTTGTTCCCTCAAGCATCTACAGATAAATCCTTCAAAGTCTCTTCTGCAAAAGACCAAGGTTTGTGAGTATATACTTCAAGGAAAGCTTTGGATTAACTTCATAGGTCATGGTATATGCAACATTCAAAACTGTGTTTAATTGGAAATGGTTAAATCTATTGCTTGGGAATGGATGAATTAATTTTATAGAGAAAACACTTATGAAAAAATAACCAGGTAGATATTTGGCATAAGAAGATCTAATGGCAAATAGAGGATCTATTTTTTAAAGCATATAGGGACTACAGTAATTTTACAGCATCTTGGATTGTTCAACTGTTTAGAAAAATTTAACCAACAGTTTTTCCTATTCAGCTGCAACACTTCTGAAACAAGCCAATACAGATTGAAGTGGTATTCTAGAGTAACTAGAGTCCAAAAAATTTATAGTGAAGATTTAGAGAAGTATTAACATAAGTAGCTGTACCAGTGCTGTCTGACTTTCCAATACCTACCCATACCTTGATTTTTCAGAAAATATTTGCATGGTTCTGAAAAATCATTTTCTCTGATGATTTTTTCTAAACTGAAGCATCTCTAATCACAAATCACTTGAAAATGTATTCTTTCTTCCCACTAATGCATTTTGATAACTAAATTTTTTACACCTCTAACTATCAATACTGGAAGAGTGAAGAGAGAGTTTCTAAAAGTGAATCCTGTCAGCAAATAAGTCATTAGTATGCCACCTAAATAGCTTCAGTCTTGGCATGCTAAATAGTCATGCTCTGATAAGATTTTGGCATGACCCTTTAATTATTCTTGCAAAGAACACAAGTAATTAAATCATGAAGTACTCAGTTTTCTTCCTTTGGTATAGGAATTGGTATTGTTCCAAATCAAAGGCAATATACCTATATGCAGAACGTGACTATTACTATTACAATGTAAATAAAGCAGTAACTCCTATAAAGAGATATAAAATAAATGAGCACATTAACTAAAGCATATTAACTCTGCAAATGCTACATGTTCAGCTTTGTCATTCTCTCAAAATAGGGAATAATGCAATCTGCTCAAAATGCCTATATAAAGGCTAAAGAAGTAAGCTGCTTTCCTTACAGAGTTTCTCAAACTCTCTTCTATAGCACAATTGGCTTTGTGTGTGTTTGGGGAAAAGGTGTCCAAAAGCTTTGTGAATTATTCAAGAAATCTAAAAGTATTACAGAGGACATGTCCCAGAACACTTTGTCCCTGGCTCAGGGCCTCTGCTCAGCAGCACACACTGAAGGAAAGCATAGTCTGAGGCCCTATAATTGATGCCTACTGGTGATTCTTTTCTCTGCACAGATCTCCAGCACCTGCTTGCTTTCTCCCCATCAGTGCCAGTCTGGATGCAGAGAAGCAGTTGTCTCTGCACTCCTTCTATTTCACCATGCTTTCTTTTCATTCTGATCTCTCTGGATTAGCGGGCTAAGGATTTGGGCTTTAATCCTGCCTGTAAGTGGAATGCACACATGGAAAATAATGAGTGGAAATGACCACTTACCTGATGGTCTGATACAGAATCACAAGATTGTCAGGGTTTACCCAATTCAACCATCATTCTACCACCACTATGATCACCCCTAAACCATATCCTCAACTGCTACATCTAGATGTCACTTGAACATTTCCAGAGATGATGACTCCACCACCTCCCTGGGCAGACTATTCCAATGCCTAACCACTGTTACAGTAAAAAATTTTTCCTAATATCAAATCTAAACCTCCCCTGGTGCAACTTAAGGTCCTTTCCTGTCCTCCTTTTGAGACATGGCAGAAGAGACCCACCCCAGCACCACTACAATCTCTTTTTAACCTCCTTCAGATTAAAGAACCCCCAATTGTCTCAGCTGTTCCTCAAAGGACTTGTGCTCCGGACCCTTCACCAGCCTCACTGCCCTTCTCTGGACTTGCTCCAGCACCAAAACGTCCTCTTTGAAATGAGGGCCCCAAAAACTGAACACAGGATTCAAGGCCTGGCCTCACCAGTGCCGAGTACAGGGGAACAATCACTGCCCTGGTCCTGCTGGCCACACTATTCCTGATAGCCAGGATGCCATTGGTTTTCTTGGCCACCTGGGCACACTGCTGGCTCATATCCAGGACTCTGTCAAAAAGCACTCCCAGGTCCCTTCCTGCTGAGCAGCTCTCAAGTGACTCCTCCCCAAGCCTGTAGTGCAGCTTGGGGTTGTATAAATGGTTATATACCACTGCATAAAGGGAGGGGTGATGGTCCAGAAACACATACAAATGCTTAGTGTGACCACAGAGACAGCTCTTGGCAGGTCCTTTTTCAGCTACAAACATATCCAAAATATGTGTCTGAGATAATCAGCACTATCTGCTGCTATGCCAATCTATCTGCTGCCAATACAGCCAGAGCCTGTGGAAAGGAACTGAGACTAACAACCTCACACCCAAGTTTAGCCTATTTCATAGACCTTCAAGCACTCAGACACAGTGCATGAAGACTGAGAAGTGTGAAGGCACTGGCTATGAGATTGCCAAAGTAGTTTTAGTGTGGTCCTTTATGTGTGTGTTGTATAGCACAGCTTTTACATACATGCTCATTCCATCTCTGTCTAATGCCACTCACAAGATGGGAATAACCAAGGGTTGCTCTTTTCCAAACATATCCCATCATAAACACAAAGTTTCACAATTAATAAAATGGCAGATTGTAAGGATGACCTGGAAGGCAGCAGAACCTATGAAACAGAGCACTGGGAGAGTGTTTGTAATTCCAGATTTGCCAGTACCATGGTGGCTAGCTTCCAGCAAGATGCTGAGCATCCTCATCCCTCATTTCCCATTCATAACATATGCAAATAATATCAGTTATCTCTTTATTTGAGATAGACATATCAGTAAAAAAGGATATACAATAGGCAGGTCTGTCTTTTGAGAGACAGGAGTTTCATACCTTACACAATCCTCCCTTCTCAGTGGAAAGACTGGAAAAACTCTACACCTTTCAGTTTAAAAAAATCTAAACATTCCTAATCCTTGGATCACACCTGGAACTATTTATTACCAAGATCTGATCTTGTGATGGGATTAGTTCAGCCTCAATGTTACAGTAACTCCACTGTGGTTTCACTTGTAACTGGGAATAAAAATACATACTTCTGGAGTTATGTTTCATATTAGATGGTGAGCATATTTGTATGAGCCCTCATTTTCCCATTCAGCTTCAGAGGATCCCATTACAGAGTTTTGTATGGTTATTTTCTACTTCTGCATTGGGTCAAGCTTTCCCCAGGGTACACTTCTAATTCATGGTCTTCTACATTATTATTACCCTTTTGACCTAAATGATTAGCCAAAGTTTGAGGCCCTGAGGGCTGTTTCTATTAGGAGGAGAAAATTATGAAGTCAAGCATCTTATAGGCATATCTAGTTAAAAAAACACCTCCAAAATCACCCACCCCCAATTTTACTCCTGTTTCCTTCAATGTAGTAGATATACAACAACAAAAAAAATCCTTGACTTCCCTTCTTGAAGCCTTTTCAACCAGCACTGAGACCTTTGTAGGACTGCCAGTTACTATCTTTCTTATTTTCACATTCTCTTCCTTCTTTGAGTCTTCTGGTATACTTTTTCTCCTGTTTTTTTTTCCTTCTCTTGCTTTTGCCCTACTCTTCCAGACATATCCAATTTCCACTGAAATTAATTTAATATCCGTTCATACCCTTCTTCCACTTAATTCAAGTGCCTGAGCATCCTCACTTATGCTTTTATTGGAGGAGGAGAAATATGCTAGTTTAGGGTATGCTAGTTTAGGGTGGGAGCTGCTACTTTTTGAGCTGCTGCTAGCATGAACTTACCTGTTCTTTAGAGGAAGGATGAAACATTCACCAAGTTCCACGGTACTTTACAAGTTCACGTTTCTGGAATTCTGGGAGACCCTTCTGGTTTGCTTACGCACCCCACTCATCTGGCTCCAGAGTCTACAGCCAAACCAGCATTTCTGCTGGTTGTACCAGAGCAGTGAGTGATGGCAACAGTCCTGTCCTCCCCCAGCCTCCTCTCCCTCAGTGCTTGTAGGATAAACAGCTGTGATAGCTCAAAGGATGGTGTGGTAGAGGGCCAGGAATGAGAAGTCAGGAGTGGGGGAAAGGCAGGACGGTGCTTTTGGCACTGGTGTCAGCACACCTCGCTCAAAGCATTCATCAAACCAGCCTCATCCATTGAAACCTCCCTGAGCTCTGAGCAAGCAGAAAAGCTTGTAAAGTGGATGCCAGTAGCTGCCAGTTCTAATCTCAGAATAATATGGAAAAGCTGTGAATTTTCAAATTATGGTAATTATGTAGAGTAGCAAAAGTGTCTCAATGCTTTCTGTAATATTTAAATATCTATCCAAAATGAATTAAAGAACATAACAGAAAACATGCTCAAAATGAGTTCTAACTGACACAAGGGATGTTGGTATTTCATAGCCCTAACAGCTGAAACTCTTCAAAATTTTAAGAATGTAGGAGCCTCCAAAAGACCTCTATGAAAGATAAGTGCAATTTACAGTGATTTGCCCAGTATTAGCAATGGCATTTGTGGCACAGCACCCACACCCTCACCTCCTCACCCATCTGATCCCAGGGCTTTCTCACCATGGGAGTCCAACTATTATCTTGAAAGGGGAAAACCTTGTGTGAGCAAGCTGTACAAATAGCTATAGAGAAGCACATCAGAGAATGCCCTGCTATCTTTTCCTCTTGCAGATGCACATTTTCAAATAAAACTCCAGCATCAGTTCTTGAGGCAATACACGCAGCATTCTCTAAACTGCCTGAGCAGTTGTGCTATACCTATAACCCCAATCTAATAACACAAATATTAAAGCGGAAAAAGCTTGCATAAAATCTATATTACCACATTAATCTCAAAAGGACATTTGGCTAATATAAAATTCAGCATCATCTTCATTGATGGTTCAGGGAAATAAAGTTGTAATAAATTGCCGCAAGGCAAAGTACTAATGATTGAATGAGGCTATGCAATTAAGATGTAAGTTTTTTAATCACCTTTGAGGTTAAACATAGAAGAATTATGAGTAAAAGGGCAATTAAATGCCAGAACTTTCAATCTCAGGTCTCCTCATCAAAGATTCAGTTACCTAAATTGTTTTCCACTATTTCAGAGGAAGAGCTGGGTATAACAATATTTCATGCCCCACAAGAGGAAGTAAAGAATAGTCTTTTAAACAAAAGCATTACCAGGCTATCAAAATCTTAACAAAGAAAAATAAACTAATCAAGATTGATCTCTAGGGCTTTCAAATTCCTGAATTCCTAAATGTTAACATTAGGTTATAAAAGGGAGAAGTAGTGCAAAATGTAGCCATTATCATCTTTATATCACATCCTCAAGTAATATATATCTTAATGAAACGTGAGTTTCATTAGCAGTGTATTTGATATTTCTGTATCTGTAACTTTTTATATAATTTCACATGCCCAGTTAAAAAATATTTTCCTTCTGATATGGTTTAAGATTTGTTTTTCAAGAGAAAAATGGATTCACTTATGCTCTGAATCTGCAGATGCTTATATATCTGACTCTTTGAGTAAAACTATTCAAATTTAAATGTATTCGAGATTGCCAAGCCAATTTTTCTTCAAGGGACACACAACTAATCCTAATACTTAGTGACTGAAAAATTAGCTGCAATCTACAGTTATTTGTGAAAGTTATAGGAACATGCTATGCATAATATTGAAAATTGTAACCTTTTTCCACATTTCAAAGGAATGTAAAGATGGAGCAATTTAATAACCTGACTTGTTTTGTGAAGCTTTGTGCCCCTATCTCTAGCAGAAAAAACTGGGAGAAAGAAATATTAGGAAAGAGGTTTCTCACCCAAGAGCAGTAATATTTATATTACTGCAGTGTAAGATTTAAACTACTATATTTTCATAATATAAACAAATAAAGACCACATGCAATTTTCCCTTGGGCAGAATGAAAAAGGGAGAAAAGAAAAGAAAGCAGCACATTTGACAGATGCTAGTCACTTACTACATGATAAGCTGTTAGGAGGCGTATCTATTTCAAAATAACTAAATAAATTCAAAATTCACACCAGTTTGTTGCAAGAACTCACTGTTTTTATTTTAGACTAGGAATGTGTTATTTTGCTCTAACTTAAAATAGCCACACACAATCCTCCTTTAAAAAATACCACACTGAAAAATGTTCCCTTAAGATACACATGACAAAACTGACTCTCAGTGATTGAAGAGAAACCAAAGTATCCCTAATTAAAAACTTACCTCCAAAGTGGACAGGAGAGCTTAGGAAGATGGGATAAAAAGAAGTATATTAAAATGTGGTGCTTTTTACCTTATGCAAAATGTGTGTCTTTATCTTCTATCTCTTCATTAACACCTCTAACCCTGCAGCAACAGTCACAGCTGTACTGTGCAAGTTTCACTGCGCACTGTTTCGAGTAATTATTGTTATTTACTACTGCCATTTTCATCAGGTAAAAAGCCATTTCTCTGACTTTCAATAAACTTACAAGTCTCTTCCCAGAGCTGTTTACAACAGCCTTTCCAGCTTAACATTTCTGAGATATGTAGGCAGCTTTCCTGACACATGGAAAAGAGTGCGAATTACTGGAGTATTCAGCATCATAAAACACAGTCACTGATATAAAAGCTGAAAATGTGCATACCAGCTTTTTATTGTGCGTTTACAGCCCAATTCAAGTTTATGAATAAAGTCTCATTAAAAGTTGAATTATTGCATATCGGGTACGCTGGCATTATAATAGCACTAAAGCAAAAATCAGAATCAATTGCATTTCTCTGGGCTCTATGCAATTGAGCTTCTCTCTGTACATCTGTAATTTTTAAAAATTCCTCCTGCTTCTACAACAACCTTCTGCTAATTTTCTTCAATTTTCTGCTCCACTAACTTAAAAGTCATTTCCTTAAGAAAACAGATGACAGACAACCTGAGTGACTGATTATATTGTGCCATCACTTTGTTTTTTCTCTGAGGCCTTGGTTTAAGAGGATGGATGTTAGTGTAAATGACAGAAAGGGGAGCTTCGCATAGGATTTCACTTCTGTTCAAAGACAAGCTAATGCAGCCTCGCTGAGGTGCAATCAACTTGACAAATGGATGCTGTGCAGCCCTGTGCCTCCCACTGAAACCCGAGAGTCTGATTTACACAATATTCCCCCTGTAAACGGAGGGAAGCCCAAATTCCAATCAGACTTAACGCTGCTCGGCTGTATAATGGGTTGATCTGATAATTCCTCCCATATAATGAAATCTGATAATAGTGGGAAAAAATACATCAGAGAGAATGGAATACATTAATGAACTTGTAAAAATACACTTAAGTCTTAACAGATTTAATAAACAGAGGAAGGATGGCTCAAACCGGGAGTCTTCATATGTGGTCAGCAGTTCTCGGGTTTAACAATGAAGCTGACTGAAAATACAGAGTTTCTATTTACAATTGACTACGTTCACCACACCTTTTTTCAGATGGCCAGGAAATGGAAAAAAAAAAAAAGCATTTAAATATCAAAGTAAGCTTTGTAATATGTTTACATGTCTTGCCTTGTTCTGTTTCCCCTTCAAACTAAACTAATTCTATGATACAAGCTGTTTTCTCAGGGAAATGTGAGTCAGATAGAAATGTTTTCCTACACGAGAACAGCGTTTCATTTACTGACTGGAAAGAATAGGAAACATTTGCTTTTAGACTTTTACGATTTTTTTGAATTGAAAAACAAAGACAATTCCATTTCAAAACACTTTTCACACAAGTTCGACAGCTGGCATAAAAATTAACTGAATGTTTACATAGAAAAATGTGACAGAAACGTCTATTAAAATCAGTACTTTTTCTGTATCATAATAAACTACTCTGATTGTCATTGTTCTCTACAAATAAATATTTTGCCTTAGCAGCTACAATTGCGACCAGAAGCCGTTCTCACACATCTACAAGTTGAGTAGTGTCGGATTTTTAGGGTTTTATTTACTTTGCTGTTGTCACAAATAAAAGAAAAAAAGAAAAAAACTTATGCAAACATTTCATGCTGAAGTGAATGGATTTCAACAGCTGCTGATTTGGTGACATCGAGAACCCCAGTGGAGATGTCCTGCTGAATTAACGTCTTGGAAATGTTAAAAAGAAACTTCAAACAGCCCTTGTTTAGCAGGCGGTCGAGGCTCGCTCTCGGTGGGGATCATGTGAAGACTAGCAGAGCAGTCACTCAGTCATGAATCAGACTTGTCAATAGTTGCCTATTTTCTCAACAGGTGTCTCAATCACACGTCATAATCCTTCCCCCATAGGCTTCTGTTTAACGGGAATGGCTCTGGCACAGGACGCTGCTCCCCCTTACAGGAGACGTACATTGACTCCTTGCTTAGCAGCTCCCTCCTCCAGCCTGCTGAGCTCTGTGCTCGCTCTGAACAAGAGACAGCTCTCCTGTGTGAGCCAGCAGGGCAAGGACAAGGCTGCAGCACAGGAGCAGGGAAGCTTCTAACGCTCTGTTATTGCTGCAGACAAGCACGGCAAACACCAAACCATCACTCGCGGTTCTGTCAGGTAATTTGCAAGTGCTGTTATGCTGAGATACCCCTTGCAAATCCCTGCACAATAATGCTCTTGGTACTCAGACAGAAAAAGGCATGAAATATCTCATGCCAGCTAAAATTGTAGGGAAATGCTCCATGATAATTAAACAAACAAACAACAAAAAGTTTAAATTAAAAACCCAGGAAGCCACTTTCAAGTAGGTAATTTTAATATAATTAAGTTTGAATCATTACTCTTTACAGTAATTTTTGTAATTAAATTAATTTTCTTAAGTTTTGAATTCCTCATTTCTTTTATGGGACACATACATTCAGGCAACTACAGAAGTAAATCAAGTTCTATGGGTCCCAGATGTCAGAATCCTAAACAAATGCAAGTATTCACAGAAAATTTTAAATTACACACAGTTTTTACCCTATTAAAAAGTGTTCATATCTATGCTTACCCCTATGTTCTTTGAATCACATCAGTATTAAGCAAAATAACAAAGCGATTTAAAGAAACTTTGCCTGGCTCTTCTATCAAAAAGCAACAAAACAGTAAATATGCTACAGCTCATCTTAAGCTTGTACACATCATATAGTTTATAATGTATCACCAAACTACTCTGGACTTCCCATCACTACCTTTGTTTTCCAATTTTACCTACTATATGTACACAAAATGCTGATGAACTACAGCAATTTTCTGTATTTCTAGGCCAGTGTCTTCCTGTATCAATGGAAGAAGTATGCTTGTAAAATAATGTGGGCTGGTTAGTAGCAGCATGCTTCACTTTTATAGTAACAGCTCCTGTAGAAACTACAGCTTCTACATGACTTGAAAATTAAACATAAAAGAAGATTTACAAAAATATATATCAGCTTTATGTAATGTTTTGAGATCATAAGCTCCCTTGTATCAGACTTTACTAAAATGTTCCATAAGGAAGGTAAACTCTCCAACTCTTAGACTGTATACAACTTAATAATTTTGAAATATCTTTGAAATGCACGTCAAATGAAGTTAGACAGTAAAACTGGTGTAGTTTGATCATTCCTGCTGTATGTCAAAATTCTTCCACATTGTTGGATAACATGAAAGTGCAGCACCAGTTTCTGTCACCCTCAATTTAAAAACTTTTGATATATTACCTCTGAGCATGGAGTTGTTTAAATACTATCTCTAACATCAGTAAACTGCATGTACCACCTGCACCATGACTTGAATTACTGAAACACAACACTACACAATTAAAGAGATCTTCTCAGATTTCAGCAGAAAAAACATTGTACTGGAGAAATTTATAGCAAAGGAAAATATTTAAAATGTATTTCAAACGTGAAATATAATTTGATTGTGTATCTGACGTACACTTCATACTGGAAACACCACAGTGACAAGATATTTTAAACATGTTGATAGAAATTTAAAGCCTGGGCCAGGTCTTGAAAATGCTTTATGTAAGTTTCTTTTTATGTAAGCTTTACGTACAAGTTACTTCTGTGAATTAATTTTAACTACTCATACACGTGCTTTGCAATGACATAGAAATTTTTGCAATTTCTGTCAGAATGAATATAAAATATAGCCACTACTTCTTATGTAGACAGACAGCATGTCAGTATATCCTTTTTTTTTTTTTTTGCTCTGGGACAATTTAGAAGAATTCTGTTCCTAATCATAATAATAATTTTATTTTATCCAACACTGTATAAGTATTTTGACATAGGACTGGATTAATAGATTGGTTGCAACGTCACTGCTCAGATGGATGCTGCTTCCTGCACATTTGTAGAAAAATTTGCATTTTTTAAGATTTCTTTTCTCTGTAATTTTTGACACTACATAAGGATATTATGGAAAGAGTACGACAGATGATTATTTAGAGAACACAAATACATTCTCTGTAAATGCAACCTTTAATGACATTTGTTTAGAAAACTTACTGGGCACTGATTGATTGATTCTGAATGGGAGCCCAGCCTCATACAGACCACATTCATCAAAAGCATCCTAATCATACCACCATGTTAACATTTTGAACTTTACTTTCAGTACTTAAGGAATGGAATTCATTAAATAATCAAATTTAGGGGAAATTGACTCTTATTTTTCATTTAGAAAGACCTACTTTCAACACAGATAAGGCCTTCTTGCTGTATTCTCTGTTTTCTCCTAAGCAAAGAGTAAGAATTGATAAAAAGGGAGTAAACCCCTAACATTGACATGTAAGCATTGTAAAATGGAACTTGCAGTGGTTAATCCACAATTATGCAAGTTCCATCTCATTCAGATGCAGATCATTTATTCCAGAAAAAGATAACATTAAAGAATTGATATCAAGAGTAAGGCAAAGGCTACAACAGCAAATGCTTATGCACATGGTCAGAATTATATCAAGAAACAGGGAAGTGTTATTATCAGTGAAGATAGCATCGGTATACTAGAACTTGATCACACACTGCTCTAAGCTCTAAAGCTTAAAAGGTATATTGAAAGATCTGGTGTTTTCTGGGAAAAAATAAGGCAAGGAGGTAATAATAAATAAATAAATACAGGTCTTCCCTGTATTTCAAGATTAAAGAAGCTTAAGTTATTCTGTTTATGAGATATGAGTATCCTGACAGCAGACCTGCAATATCTACAATGAGAGAGATTTGCTGGGGGCTATCTTAAGAGTATCAAAGACAAAACCAAGATCTTGTAAAAGGTAGGGGAAGGTGAGATTAGAAGAAAGGTGCACAACTTTTCCCCAAAGTAAAAAGGAGTATGAGTGGTACTAAGATTTTTCTTTCTTCTGGCAGACAAGGAGCAGAATGGAAACTTCAGATGCACACTCTGAAACACTGTCTTTAGCAAGTTTCCACAGCCAATGCACTACACCAGTTACACTGTCCAAATCACAAACTGAAAAGACATTCTGACTTCTTAATATAACAGAAATCAAAGCATACCACTTTTAAAGTTATACCACTTTTAGCTAGCAAGTTGGCTTGTTTAACTTCTACTAATTTCTAATTCCTTCTAATTTCTACTTGAAATGGAGAACATGACTGCAAAATGCAGAAGTTCATGACATGCAACCTAGAATCTTGCTCCATCTGATAAAGACCATCCCCCTAAGAACTGCACTCATGATCAAACCATCAGTCAAATACCAGTCTTTCATACTCTGGGCTGCTGCTCTCTCAGCTGTGAATGATTTGTGATCTGGAACAAGGTTCTAGGAGGGAGGTCTAGGAGGGAAGAAGCATAACTCAAAACAAGACACTGCTCTTCAAGACACAACCCAGCCACATATCTGTTCTCAGGACAAGGGGCATGAATTCCTGGGATTTCAACAATGAGCCTTTGGTTTTCTATGTTTCTCACCACCTCTTTTTCTACAACTATGAACAAAATTTTCCCCTTCAGTCACTTTTGTCCAGCTGGAGGCAATGGGCACGCAAGTGCCAGTTACAATGTTTTGTAAAACAAAATAGAAAGAGCAAAAGGGAGTTCAAAATACAAATTACTCATTCTACTATAAAAATCATGAGACAGCTGGAAACTGCAGCTTTCACGCACCCTGGGCTTTAGAAAAAACAACCACAGGAACATCAGTTCTTAACATGACAATGTTCAGAAATGTGGTAGTTTAGTCTCAGGCACTTAGAAAAGAGCCCAGCCAAAACAAAGATGGGATCCTAAACCCCGACGATGTAGCTGCATTTAGTTGCATTTAGTATTTCACCTCAGATCAACCTCCACTCACACCAGTTGAACTTGCATTTTTACTCTGTACCTAGCACAATCATGTCGTAATCTAATGGAACATCTCACATTTAGACCTATATGAGTACTGAAATATCTACAGAATCAGGACATTTGGCCAGAATTTCTTCATTAACTAGTGTTTTGAAAGCTGTGCCTGCTCTTTTTTATGAATACTGTAGCATAAAGTATCTCAAATCAGAAGTCCAGAATTTGAGAGCATATTTGAAACATAGCCTTTAATTTTTCTCACAAGGCCATGATTTGTACTTTAGACTTTGGATCACAGTCTGTATTATTTTTAAAGCCTCATGATTAAACTCTAACTTTATTAAAACTGTTCAGATGAGTGCTACTACATTGTTACACATAGCATTGTCTTTAAGCTGCTGAGGGAACACATCTTGCCTAAATAACTCAGCAAGTGATGATAACCTTTGAGACAACATCTGGCAGGCTGTTACACCAGACTCTTTTATACCTTCTCACGCTTTCTTTCATTAGAAAAAAATCTTTCAGGTAAATAATATACTCTCTTTATTTTTAATTTTACATATCATTTTAAAAAGCGACTTTTTTATTTAATCAAAAGTATCTGGTACCTTTTAATCACTTAGCTTTTTTGTCTAAAGTTGAAAGCTTATGGAAAAATAGTAGTTATTGCTTTTCTCACTGTTATGATCAGAAACTAGATGTTCCTTAAGATTTTCCATAATTTTATCAAGTTCTATCCTTCCTGTTTTTTCAACTGGTTTCAGTACAGTTCTCCTCACTCCACTGCTTACTTTGTCACATTTCCCAAGTTTTACTATAATCCAGTGCTTGTCATATTGCTGTATGTTCTGGAGGCTATTGAGATATGAAGCACTATTGGCATGTTATTCTAAAAGGCATATTTGTACACAGAAATAATCTGCTTCTGAAGTTAACACTTAGCTTGCTACTTTTCCTTCCAGATGATAGAAAGTATAACTGTGACATTTTATTTGGTCATTGGCTTAATGCAAGTTATTTGGGGCTTTAACAAGTAAATAAAATCCTGCTGTTTACTCATGACTTGCCAACACTGTTAGGCTAGGAAGATGTATGTCCAAACATATTAAAACACAGATTCATAAGGCAGATGCAGTATGACCAGTATGACCTAAAAAGTCAGAGTGTATATATATGTGTATATATATCTTAGAGCAGTCATTTTTCTAGATGAAGAACTAAGACATGAAAAAGATTGTGCTGTGGGGTAAGTGTGGACATCCACTGCCACACTGACTCTTTGAGACACTGCTTTGCTTCTAAAACTTCAGTCATGAATTTCCCTCAAACGTGAAAATTACTTTCATCAAGCAGCTCCAGCCATATTAAAGATATCAGTTTTTGATTTTCTTTTTCATATTTCATCACAACTCTGTTAAAACATTTGTTATAGAGCAAAACTGAGAGTCCAAATAGCAAAGTTTCTTTAAAATCCCAAATACTGTTCTTTGCTGAATGTTGGTCTTGTTGGTCAGTTAACACTCAGCAACATTGACCCGAAGAGTGAACAAAGCCATCAAAATTAGGAAGGATTTAGCCAAGATCTTTATTTTCCAGGACATTATACATACTTCCTTTATTCCGATTAAAAGTTGCAGCAAAACAAATTCTTTGAGAGAAGAGTATGAACTTTGACTCTTTGCATTTACATTTGTCTCAGGTGTCACCTTTTCTAAATACAAAATAATTCACTTAAAATATAACTTTCTCTTTAATATGAAAAGATAATATATATTGTCCAAAACACAATTTCCTTACACTCTACTAAACACAGACGAGGATGGCTAGAGGAAACAAATCTTTAGGTTCTCCACTGATGCATAAACTAAACAAAAAAGACAACCTTACTTGTTTCAGAAAGCTTTATTAGAATAGGAATCTTTGAAGACAAACACAAAAGATTCTAATATGTTTAGATTTTATAATGTAAACAACTAATTTAATGCATCACTAACAATATACAATACTCTCCATCTTGCAACATGAATGCAAGGAAGAAACTGATGTAATCTGTGAGATATTTCAAAATAATTAATTTGAGAATAAAAAAAGAACTTTTATTGTGTAAACTCTCCTTGTTTGCCTTTTTTAAAAGGATCAGAAAACTGCAGCACTTGAACCTTTGTTAAATGAAGGTAACAAGCAATCTTTTGAACTGGCCTCTAAATTAAGAACATGTAATTGCCTGAGAAAGGGTATTTGATCAAAAGAGTTTTAAGTGTTACTTATCAGGAGAGTTCCAAAAAACTCGAGATCCAGTTTATTTAAATGAGGGTCAAGAAACTTTCAAATTATCTTAAAGTAGTTTGACATGTGCAAATTGTGTCTTTGCCAGCATGTCAGATTTCCTTGCTAGTATTTTCATTCTGTAAAGGCAAATGGGATTTTAAGCACTTCTGGATCAAGCCAACGTTTGATGCCTCCTTTTAATTTCCTTAACTCCCTCTCAAACCCAGATCTTTTTGCTTAATTCTTTTGCAGCTTATAAAATTATGGCAGACATTTCTTTATCCTTTTTTTTCCCTATAATTTTCCTCACAAGCATGGACAGACACACAATGACCAAGAAAAAACATTAAAAAGTTTTATACACTGAGCCTTTACTTTTTATTTAATTTGAAAGGATGATCCTGTTATGCAGTATTCCAAAATCAAGCCCCAGGTTCTGCAGTGTTATCTGAACTGATGAACTGAGGTACCCTGGGAAGCCCCACTCACAGAGACAGATGTTCATGTATGCCCAGCTCCCCACTAAATGACTGACAGTGTATTATTTTATCACTTCACATAAATGACAATGGAGTATTGAATCAAACATGACAACATAAAAATCTCCTCAATGTGTAATTTCATACAGCATTCTGTGCTAGAAAAAACTACTCCAATTATTCAAAACAATACTGAAGTAGGATACACTTAGGAGGGAATATGAAATAAGACTGACTTGCTGAACAGCCCACTGTTTTGAAGAAATGTCTATGACCTCACAAACCATCTAAAATCTTTCCATTACTGGGATAAGCCTTGTAACCAGTATCAGCAGAAGGTGTTATTTTTGTCTAAGTGGCTGAGGCACAGTGGGCACGGGGACTGCTCAGAGCTCCACTGCTATCAGCATAAGAGACTTGAGGCTTTGGCACTTGTCTTACTTTATCTACAGCCAATACAAGAGATTCAGCAACAGCAGCTGCCAAAATGTCCTTTGTGAATCCATGCCATGCAACCAAGTTTTAAATATCCTGAAACAAATGTAAAGCTCTTTGACAGACAGCTGAAGAGCTGAATGCTGAGGAAAGAAAGACCTTGATTTGTCTGCAGGTTATGCTTAGAATAAATATGCAAGGGAGGAAGACCAAGACTTTCCAGGTACTGCTGGGGAACACAGCATGAGATACTGCTGGAACAGATGGAGATCTGAACATGACCTACTGCCTTGGATTGCCTTTGCAGCCTGACCTGGCAGGCTCAGGTCCCTGTCCCTGTGGCAGGCTCAGGTCCCTGTCCCCGTGGCAGCCCCCGGTCCCCGT
>VZTB01012925.1:0-32165 GCA_013397245.1 Thryothorus ludovicianus | reverse complement strand
CTTGTGGCAGCCTGCACCCACGAGGAGCCCATGGCTGGAGGTTTGAACAATGCCGCCACCAGCTGGGTATCTGCCCCAGGATGGGTTGGCTGCAGAGCAAAGCAAGCTCAATTTTCCCCCAGGAAACAGTTATTCATTGGAAAGAGCACTTTTGCTTTGTCCAAATCTGCTCCCAGGCTCAGGACAGATATTCTGCCTTTTAAACTGTAAATACCTTTAGATATTAGGAGTTATCTGTTATATTTTCTTTAGCTTTGTCCACTTGTGGTGAGAACTAAAGGGGAAGATTCACTTGATGGTCAATGCTGGACTGTGAAAAATCATAGCTTAAACCTCTTTAACTCCCAGGAGGATAAGAATCCTTCTTTTCACGATTCAGATTAAAGGGGTTAATATCAAATTATTATTGGAGGATTCCACCAAACTTTCTGCTCATGCAGCTCTATTGAGCAGACTGCTCACTGAGTCAGAAACAGGACTGCTCTTTGTGCTCCTGGTGCCCAGCTTTGCCTTTCTGTAGCATAAGAAGGGTTCCTAGAGGGGGGTTCATGGTCCTGTGGGGACAAGCACAGAATAAAACTTACATCTTCTGCATCTTGCGTGAGAGTGTGAACCCCTGAGCTTATTGGTAAAACAGTTCATCATCTTTCCCACCAGTTTTGTAAATCTCAGCCATTTTCTTAGTTTCACTACAAATGCCCAAGTATAAAATTAATTATTTTTTTTGGCTAGAAGCATTTTTTTCTTTATTTTGGACCAATTTGAACTGGTGGGGTTTTTTTGAGGGGATAAAGGATGAGAGAGGAGATTTTGGACTGTAAAATCAATTATTTGTACAGCCGTAAGGATCTGTGGAAATCTAGGTCTCACAGTCTCTCTAATGATGGGAAAAGGAAAGAATGAATATGAAGAAATATTGATAAAATTTAAAGTTTAACTTAAGAGTTCACTGCTTTGGTTTTGCTTGATACCTCCATTCTAGTGTTTATTATCTCAAGTCCTGGATCCTTGAGAGAGTGAATTACTTGGAAACAATCTTACATTTAGCATATGTGGAGGATCTTGCTGGAATGAAGCATTAATATTGGAACAAAGGCAGTCTGTAAGGGCTATGAAATGGAGGACACAAGTACATACAGAGCTGCTGGGGATACAGAAACTCCTGTATCAAGTAAAGACATTGCACATTTGATGCTTTGAAGAGAAGGCTGGTTGGTGGCTCCTTCCTGTCTCAAACAGTGGGATGTTCTGACTTCATGATCTTAGAAACCCACCGTGACTACAAAAAACCTGCACAGGTAATGAGTTTGGAAGCAGACAGGGAGGCTTGGATTTTATTTTAAATGAGCTATAGGAAAGAGAATAAACACATTTTTCCCTTGAGATGTCTGACACTTTCCATCAGGGCATCAATGACAAGCAAATAAAAAAGGGAAAATTAAGACATTTTCTCAGGTATACCATTAGTCATCAAGTCAGGGTAAGCCTTCAGCTCTTTTTTGATGGGGTACTTAAAAAAACCTCCAAGGAAGAAAGTATGGATGTCTAGGAACTGAGTTTAATCATAGTGCTCCTCAACATTGCTCCACAACTTTCCCATGCTCATACTTACAAAATCACCTGTTACTCATTACTAATTACTTATGATTCCTGATTTAATTTCTTTCCCCTTAAGTCTATTGTCAGAGAATTTATTATGAGATTCTGGCTTCTTGAAATGAATCCTTGAAATGAAAGGATGTAGGATGTCAAATTTCATTTCTGCTTGCCCTGTGTACATCAAGGGGTTGTACGACGATTGTGCAAACCAAAAACTATGAAATTTCATTTGTGCTAGATGCATGCATAATGCCAGCCATGGGATATTATTTCAAGAGAAGTGGAAAAATTAGGTGGCGAACAGAATTTTGGCAAAAGCACAGTTCTTCAGATGCCACATGTGCAAATCATTATTTTGTCTTGTAGAATGGTCAAGGAAATGTAATTTGAAATGTCAATTATATAATTAGGGTGTTAAGCAACTTCACTGAATGACAAGTGATTAAACACAAATCAACAGACGTAGCATTACTTTGAGTAGTGTGTGGAAAATGCCACAGAACAAATCTAGTTAGCACTGGGTGGGCAACAAACTTCAGTGTATATACTGCTAATGTCTTGCTTTGTCTAAAATGGAGGTGCTAACAAAAGCTCGGCTTTGACTGTTAGTTTTAATTCATAACTTTGAAAGGTTACCAGTCCTAGAAATTAAAATGGACAAAGCTATTAAAATTAAAATGCTGTCTGTCAGGGGTAAAAATGAAAAATCTAGATCTTTGTTAATCCCAACTGCAAGACAAGCTACTTGGGGGTGGGTCTCCTTCCACTTGATTTTTGCCTCTCTCTCTGTTACCAACTTTCATCCAGTAGGTGTATGCCTATCCTTTTTTAGCTGTTGAGTAGGAGAAGAACCTACCTCTGTTGTCTTCCCCGTGTTTTTCCCTGACAGGGAAAAATCTGTTAGATTTCTGGATAATACAAGTAGGCTGGCTGAATCTCCTGCTGAAGCGTGACAAGGCAGTAAACTGACATTTTTAGCTTTTCCAAACTTTTCCAATACCTTTCCCTTTTAAGCTTCTTCCCTATCCTAACAGCCACAGCAGCAAGAAAATTCAAGGTTTTTACATTCCACCATTGTCCAACTGAGCCTAAAGTAACAGCAAAACAACCAAACCAGAAGCAGATTGCAAACTCAGGAGAGCGAACAGCTGGCCTGCTGTCCATGGAAGGTTGGCTCATTGTATGTTGTTAATGCTTTTCTTTCCACTTCCACATGTTGCACTGCACTGAAAGCTGGCTAAGGTATTTTAATGCAAGTAACTATTAAGGGTGAAGTTCCAAAACAGCTAAACTTCTGCAGGCCAGGGCTGCTAGAGCCCTGCTCTTCCTCCCTCCATGTGCCATTTCTGATCTCCCATTTGTGCCAGGTCATGGTACTGCACAGTGAACAGTTTTAAGTGTACTAAAGAAGACAAACATTTCTACAAGAAATTAACTTCTCTGTAGGGTTAATTTTTGCCTCATCCCCTTTAATTGACATTTTATAAGGTGGGTAAGCTGAGCCAATAGCTTGCTGCTGTGGAAAGGGATGTCTCCCTCTTCTCTCCTCTTGGGTGGTCAGTCCTGCTGTCTCCCTTGTTTCAGGACTGGCATTCATCTAAGCCCCAGAGGATCAGCTCAACTCACTGAGCTGGCTAAAAGCCTGTTTACACCTAGCTCAGCAGTTTAGGAAGCAGCTAGGACTGGAGATGAAGTAAATGGGAAAGAACAACCAAGGCAGTGTGTCTCACCTTGAGGTACTCAGCAGCTGCATCCACACGGTCTGAGCAGCCTGTTCCAGATGGCCTTCCTTGAGCTGGAGCCTTGGACCAGGGCCCTTCCCACCTCACCTGTTCTGTGATCCTCTGATTGAACATCACCACTCTGGTGAAACCTCACCAATGGTAGTCAGGAGGATATTTCACCTTCTTTCTCTTTTTCCAACAGAGGAAGACAGTCCCAAAAACATCCACAGTCTTTGTCATTAGTTATGAGTTATGTGCCAAGCACGTGAGATAGGCAGAGACTGCAACAGTAGCATTTCATACCCTGCTGACATTGCTGTGTAAACAAACATGCATACACAGAGCACTGAAAAATCCTATTATGCATCTTCAGTAAGAAGCAGTCACATTGGGAATCTACTCAGGAAGCTCTGAATGAGAGGACTAAAAGAGTCTGGCAAGGAGATAGGCATGCCTTGGTTAGCATTTTTTTCCCATTCAGCAGTTAATTAGTAACCCACTTTTTGAAAATTAAAGATTACATTTCCTGAACAAATACAAGCATTTGATCTTGAGCTCATCAAGGAAAATTTTAGTAGCTGCCAGGGAAAAGCAAATGTTCTGTCACGTACATCCAGACTGACATAATGCAAAACAGAAGATGAAGAATACGGAGAGAATGTACCAATACTTCCACACACAGCCGTGAGGAGCACAACAGATGAGGAAAAATATCAGAGACAACAATCCAGTGAGCCTAACTAAAACCTGATGGGATGGGTCCTTACTGCAGCATCAACCTAAGAGACAGACTAGAAGAGTGAAATGTGGTGCTATGTACCAAAAGTAGTTTAAATTTCTGCCCTGCGTGAACTGGCCTTTGGAGCATTGGGCACTCAGCTGTGATCATGCTTCACCCACCCCTGAAGGTGACAGAGTGGTCAAGAGGAGGGCAGCAGCCAGTGAGAACCCCCTCGAAGGAGAAGTAGCCCTAGTTGTGTGAGATGTTTTCATCAGGTCAGGTAGAAGTCCTGATGCTGAAGTCCTGGCAGAGTCCTGATGCAATGCAATTGCCAAACTTTGGGAAAACTGCTAGAAAATCTTTACTTATTAAAACTAAAGTATTATCATTTTATTGAAGAAGCCACCCTGAAGAAATGATAACTGCATTTACAATAAGTAAAGCAGAAATGAGCAGACAAGTGAAGCATATAACATTACCTAAGGGGAAAAAAAAAGACAAAAAAGGATACATGTATTTTTTTGACAGAAACCTTGAAATTTTTCATTTTTTGACTATGTCCAGGACATAAAAATGCACTGTGAAGTAAATCTCAACATCTAGAAAACCCCAATTTCTGATTACAAAAAAAAAAAAAAAATAATTGGGAATTAATGCAGTGTACAGTAAATCACATGGTTTTCTGACCTTCTGGAAAGGTATTTTAACCAAAAACACAACCCCATTTATCTTTTCTGGTTACAGCACTGGACAAATTCTTATCCTCCGCATACTCAGTGACTACACCTTTAGTTATTTTGGCTCCTGTAAATTCCTTAGATGCTGCCTCCTGAGCATGCTCTACAAGCAGCTCTCAGACCATAACAGAGATGAGGAGCTCCATGTGTGTGATGCATTTGCTGTTACGAGTGTGAAGTTCTTTTCAAACCTTAATGCTCCAAGCACCTTCCCCTGAGCTCATCACCCCTCTCTTTTGTTCCTTGAGAACTATTCCTGCCTTTCCTCTACTCAAATGCCATCAGGAGCTGCTTCCATCTGGGAAACCCCAATCTCTGCAAACCCTGCCCAGAAATGCCTGTTATGGGTTGACACCACATTTCAGTTTGCTCACCACTGCTGTCTGCCAAGCTTTCCATCAGTGATTTCTGAAACTGCTGAGCACCGTGGCATCTTCTTTTCAGTACATCCCCTCCCTTATGGGACTCTGAGCAAGTCTACCTTATCAGTAGCTGTTTCACTTCTACAATTTCTGCCCCTGCTCATTCTCTTTCTATTTTTATACTAGAAAATCAGTGGTAGATTAAATATAATATTAAACAATTGGTATCTTCCTGCAAAATAAAAGTATTTTATTCTGTGCATTGCAAAGTGCAGAAAAAGTTCTAAAACTATAGTCTAATATACAACATAAATATAATGGACAACATAAGAAAGCAAGAAATAAAAACAGAAGCATAAAATGTTCATTGATATCATTTTATCAGCACAACTGGATGAAGTAAACAGTGAACTCAGTAATAAACAAATGAGCAGTATTACCAGCTCCAGAAAACATGTATATGGTTAAAGCCTCCAAAATCATCGGAAAGTATTAAAGCAGGGAGACTTTAAGAAAATGCACTGCTCTTTGACCTGCCCCCTGAAATTCAAGTAGAGAACTGGTCACTCCTCAGTGAACATTAAGTTGCTTGGAGTTAAAAATTCACTTGTACAGGCAGAGACTCCATGGCAAGCATTCAAAATCTCAAAATGGGCCCAAGCTGTTCTTCCTCATCACTAGCACTGACTTTTAAATAGTTTTATTTAAAAATGAGTGTTCATACTTTCAATTTGCCTGCTGTTCAGTACGCCTTAGGAAAGCACCCAAGATGTTTATTCCTTCACAGCTATGACAACCACAGGAGTGTGATACCCAAAAGCACTCAGTCACTCAGAGCTGTAACATCCAGAAAAGCAATTATTATAAAGCCACTAAAGATGGTAGCATTGCAAGTTTCTAAAATATACATGTAAACATGGAAGCTGAGTTTGACATTGGCTTGTTCAAGGCATAGCAGAAGTATGTCACTTCTTAGACTGAAACTGTCACAGGCTGCCTTGTTTGACATAGGACATCAAATTTAACCTAGCTACCATTATAGTGAATCCTGTGATGTTTGCTGAGTGCAGTACATCTATAACAACTTTAAGGCATTGACCAGAGTCCTCTAGGGAAAACATAAATCTCCACTTCCTTCAATTGCTAGCATTACATCTTCTAACTTACAGTTCTTAGTGTGCCTGCACTCAAGAATTCAAAGAACTCTTCACAGTTCACTAAAACTGGAAGATATTTATTTGTAGCAGTAACAAGAAATTCAGGTTTCAGTACTTTGAGATGTAGCAGTGCAGAAGATGTCTTTTTTTGATGGGGTTTTTGATCACCCCTTCTGCTTAGCTCTAATTTTCTCTCTTTATCCCACTTCCGTGGCCTTCTGACATTCACTGACTCATTTTCCTGCACTTTCTTAGTTCTCCACTTCATTCCAACTATTTTTGCTTATATAGCCTCCTATCTATGAATTTTTCCCTCTTCTGTCTCCTCTTTTTCATATCTTGAATTTTCTCAGTGACACAAATAAAAAACTATCCTTTCTGTTATTTTAAATAACCCACTTTCATTCCACAGCTTTACAATATATGCCTGAAGTCCATCATAAGCCCCAAGAATAGGTTGTCTCCAGTCCCACAGCAATGTAAAAAATACCAGGCTTTACTACCATTAAGGAAAAACTCAGCTTTTATTGAGAAAGTCAATAGAAAGTGGTGACCATTTTAACTAATAGCTACTTGTAACTAAATTTTTTACTGAAAAAAATCTCCAAAGAATAGTTGCTGTTAAGGAAAGAGAATTTTAGTCTTATAGTCAGATAATGGGAAACAGAAAAAATTGAAAGAAATCATTCAGGAAAAAATAACTATGAACCCCATTAAATTTTTCTAAAAGAGTTTGGCATATCTGAATGCAAAACCCAGCGAATTATGTTGCAGAATAGAGTGCAGTGATGCTTTAGGAATGTTTCCCATTTTTTCTTTTTGTCCAAAGAAAACTGAAAGATCAGCAACTGCTTCCACAATACTGCTTCAGGACCAAATGAGATATGCCTTGTCAATTAGACATTCGAAATACACACTAATTAGTGTACCAGCATGATATGTTTATATCAACCTGAAACTGCTCAGATGAAGTATGCAGGGAAAATATTTGAACTCATTAAAATCACAAGCTAAACCAATCTAAAGAATGAAAACTCCCTACAGAGTACAGGAAAAGAGCAAGAGACTTGAAAAACTGCAGTGTCAAGTCCTGACATATTTGAAACAGCCAGATAATGTACTTATGTAGGATTGTAACCACTTTGGTATCTGCTGGGTAACAAATCTCCCACTGCACATGAGTAGGGAGACACATTACAAAAGACAAGTCCCATCTAAAAGGTATTCTATAGTGCTGGAGATGCCATTGGCAACGTAATTTTCTTTTTTTTCCCTTTTCATTTCTGTTTTTTTTTTTTTTTTTAATTCAGCTGCCACATACCACAGTACTGTGGTTCTTCTGCCCCGATATAATGACCAATCTGTGTGTAGCTTTTTTATTAGATATTCTCACACAACACTTTTCACCCCTTTTCCCCAAAAATATTCCAGAGTCTCATTCCTAAAGTGCTCCATAAAAAAACTTCTAGAAATTATAGAATCAACATTTCAAAATGAATGTGAGAAAAATTATCTTCATAAGCACAGAACATGACAGTTCTTGATGCCAGACTCTGCCAGGCCTCACTACTGAGGCAGAAATCACCATCCCTCCCTCCACTGAAACCACAGGCTTCCAGGTGATCAGCTCATCCTAACAGCCATAAATACAACAGACCTGATTTAAAAGCAACAGAGTACAAAAGCTAATGAAGAATTTCTAAAATTCAAGTTTTAGAGCATTCAGTTATCCTGCACTTATTTAATTTGACACTTTAAAATGAAGTTCAGTTTGTCAAAGACGCAGAATTTCTGTCTCTTATTTTTAAAAGAATAATAACCATCAAATCAATCTATTGTGAGTAAAATTGTAGGAAACAAGGAAAAACATACCAAGCACACAGGAACAACAGAGAAAAGGGAAATTTTCTTTTTAGTTACTCCATTAATAGCCCTAATTTTGTCATTAATTCATTAATTCCAGTGCCTGATAAACACTTGACTTGCTAATGCGTAATTTTTCTCTGTTTATTCTGGTGATGGAAAATGATGCTTTAATCTAGTCCTGCTACCCCCTGTATCAAACATAGCCCATCAATAGCATCCCTCTTCCCCAGAAAATGAAATTCCTTTGACAGTTAGGAAGGGCATGAGCAGAAATTTGTGCATTCTGTCTAGTGAGTGGATCTACTTTGTGAGCCACTGGCTGGCATTTGGCTTTTAGATGATTATTTTCTTTTGCTCTTGGCTTGGATGAAATATTTGCACAAGTGATGTGGGTTCAGTAACACAACAACCACCCCATCATGCAATAACAAAACATTTTTCTTTCCATTTTAAGAACCCTGTGGAAAATTACGTAACTAAAACCAATTATGAACATTTTTTAAACTTCTAATTGGAACAAGATGAGGAAATTCCAGCTACATAATGGCCCAAGTAAATTTAATTCTACCTCTTTGTGAATGTGCTATGATACAATCTTTATCTAGGTGATTTTATGCAAATTTTTTTCTTCGCAGAAGAATATCCTGTTGGAGCACTGAATGGGTACATTTGGGATGAAACTAATGCTGTACATAATCTGGAATTTCTTAATCCCTGGGTGCTTGACTTTGCAGGCACAATACAACATTTTCACTTAGAGGTCTTAAATATATAATTATTCAGATGGCTTAAATGTGCTTTTTGCTTACAGAGTCTTTTTTCTGTTTACATATCATACTCTAGCCTAAATAAATGCTAAGACAAAGGCCAAGCTGGCTGGTAGCCCAGAATGTAGTTGTTACCAAATTGACAGGGACCACCTTAAATTCATTGAAATGTCCAAATATCATACTTGTGTTATAACTATATTTTAAAAGTCTATCTTTACTGAAAGAAAAATGGAGCAGCTTTAGAACAGCATAAACAAGTGGCTGGATGAAATGAGAATTGAATGTCAAAGTATGGTCTGACTTACCACAGCTCTCCATTACTGTAAAACACCAAACACTTAAGGGCAGGAAGTATCCTCATGTTACCATGTAAATAACTAATGCCTTAGTTTATGTTAACAACTAACTTAGGAACTTTCAATAAAAAACCCACCAAACAAAAACATGGCTAAGAGCGTGCAAAACTTTTCTCTAAAAGTAACGAATTCTGCTCATTCTTAAGGAAGCTTTCCCTTTTTTTCTTAGAGAATCTTGCAAGGAGTTTGATAAAATGTACAGCAAATGTGAACACAGGACTATTTAAAGGTAACCTGCAAAGGCAAGTAAATGTGGTAATTTTTTCTAATCTACTGAAGATATGAAAGGTGCAAGCTTTGGTTCAATGTTTTCTTCTGCTTGTTTCCTTTTTGCTTTTAATACTTTCAGAATATCAAAGTCTTGTCTTGCTTTTATACATATGAGTGTTGGAGGATAAGACAACAAGAATGGGAGTCCCTCTCAGTACCTATCTGAAGCAATAGGGTGATAAATTATTAATATTGAGTCTTTTTTTTTCTTCTGGCTTTTTGCCAGAAGCTTAAATTAAATGTTTTAGCAACAGCCAAACAAAATGAGAGTTTTACACAGTTTGATTAAAAATGCCTTTCCCCTCTCAAATGCCAGTTTTTTGTGAAGATGATGGCTAGAGATGATGGATTCATCTCTCTGCTTTTCCAACTCCTCATAATTTTCTAACAAAAATAGGATAGACAAGACCTGATACACACATAAAAGCAAATAAAACCTTTGCAGAAACCTTACATCTGACTTTAAAGCCAAAGCGAGCTCTTCAGGCTTTCCTAATATGTCTTAAAAATATGTAAAAGGCAATATAGTTTTGTCTCCTTGTTCATTTCACTCTTTAGATCTAATCAGGACTTAAGTAGGGCAAGAAAGGCAAATCCCTGTGACAAGAACATGCCATATGAAAAGCACAAGATCTGTCGAAATTTTAAATTTACTAATGCTGACATTCTGGTCTTACCAGATATTAATAAAATTAAGAGTGTGGGGTGAAGGTATTATACCTGGTCATGGCTGGCTTCAATGGAGCTTCCGATACCTTGGAAAGTCATCTGCACAGGAGACAGTGTCAAACAGGTCATACACTCTTTGCCATTTTGTCTATCACTGTAGTGTACCTATAACAGAATAACATACGTAATCTGCTAAACACCACGTTTGCACAAGGGAGTCATGCTAAAACACTGTCCCTTTCCAACAAGCTTGTAAGAAGAATTCCAGACATTTACATTGAATTCATCTTTAGTATCAAAAAAGGTTTCTAGATAGTCTAGATAGTCACATGCTGAACTGGGGCCCAATTTTCCATGATACGCCTGTTGCATAATTACTGAAGTGCTGAGTTCTTCAGATTCTGACATCTCTCAGACTGAATTCAAGATGTTGCATCTATGTAAGAATCTAGCTTCAGGTTAAAGTTTCCAATCTACGTGTCATTTTAACAGCACATTGTAGCTTAGTTATAAAACACCCAAGTAAATCATTACAACCTCCAAAAACTTGCCAATAATAGTTTAAATTTTTCAATTGTAATTTCATTTCTAGTAAAATCCACTAGCTCTTCTGACATTACTATTATGGTACATATTTCAATTAAATCAAAATGACAGACAAAATGGAGAAGTCACATTCTTCTTGAGATGTCTAGACTTTTTCTAAGAGTAACTCATTCCCTATGGGCATCAAAACGTGCATGTTGAACCTGATCTTGCATGAAATACAGAGGAAGATAACACTTCTACTCTAATTATTCTCTTTGTCTTCAGGTTCCATTCAGATAGTTTTTAAATCCCATAAAGAAAGGATGGATTTTAACACGATGAAGCAAAATGTAATTAAATGTTACTAGCATTTCATTATTAAGAACAGGTTGCCACTCATGCTGAATAGTTGAAATATTACAGTTCTCTGCATAGCTCCTGACTTCTAGACAGGCAGATCAAGCACTTTGTTCTACAGGAGAGGTGGAATTTAGTTTATGGTGGTAATTTACATTGACTATGTGACCCCTGTCAGAATTGGAAAGAGAGATCAGCTCTGCTGGAGACAGACCTTTTATGTTAGTATCTCTTTACAGCTGTACAGCTCTCAGGCAAAAGGTACATGGTAAAGCCCCATCCTGATCTTTAGGCTACATAATAAATCTTGCTATTCCTGAAGACAACTAGGAACTACATTAGGTTTATTCCTGTGGAAACAGTTTCGTGACGATATGACAATTGTAAACCGTGTATTAAATCCCTTGTGTCTAAGTCTTCTCTGCCACAGGTGCAAATTTGGAATACTTCAACTGAAGTAAAACCAGTGCAAAACTGGTTGAGTAAGAGGAAAACCAAGTTAGTGCAATGTTTTACAATTACTTTACTGACAACACACCAAAACAGTTTTGCTGTGGCCAAAAGTAAGATACAGAATGCAAAAGTCTTGCACTGTGTATAGAAATACTGATTTCATTCAGCCTTTCTTAAAGCTTTCTGGATTATTCCTGTCTCTCTTCCTCTCAACCCCCACAGTATATGCCTACTAAATTGCTTGTGGCTCTCTGCCAGAAAAGCCATACTACTTACTTAGAAACCACAAGAGGCCCCTTCACATATACAATGGTTTAACTTAGATTAATTGAAAGAGGTATGAAGGTATGAAATTTGGCTGACAAATATAAACTGAAGTCCTTTAAATGTCAGGGACTACTGTTATGACAAAGGCTTATCAAGCTTCCACAACTAGTTGCAAAGCAGATTTTCAGCTGAGTATGTGTTGTGGGAATGTGATGTGAGGAATGGGGCAGCAAAGATCAGGAGGATGGTTCTTGTGCTGCAAATATGACATTGCAAAAGGGGCAAATTCCAGTGGCCAAGAAAAGCACAGATGTAGAAATGGGAAAATGGCACTTCCTCAACTGTACACCATGTTTGTAGGCTTAGTTTCAGTCAGAATAATGAGAGTATACAATTCACTAGTGTCCACTGGAATAAAGAATGACTAACAAGCTGAAAGAACAGGAGATAGCCAGAGGAAAAACTATTAGTATTTCATGGCACTATCTGCAAGAGCAGATTTGACTTATATCCCCGTTAGAGTCCCACACTGAATTTGCAATAAATTCAGAATTTTGGTATCTCGATAGGCTTAACTTTCTCAAAGGAATTTCATTACGCATTTTTGGCCTCATCTCAATGTATCAAGGCCATTATTTTGTAATTTCTCAGACAACAGTTCTCTAATTATTTCTTGCTCTGTTGAAGCTCTTCAGCTGAACCAAAGTAAACACCTTCCATATTAATAATATGATTAGTGATATAAAAGACAAGAGACTGAACTTTAAATAGGAACAAATAAAACTTCGTCCTTTCATCAAATCTCTCTAGTGTACAGATTTGTGCAGTCAGAAGAAACATTCAGACTTTTACATTCGGCATGAGTATGTGCAATTTCCCAGTAATCTTGTTTTGTTATTTATCAGTCCAGTTGCTACATTCTCAAACTACATTATTCCTTTCCCATTCAAGTTTGATCTACGAGCCAAAATTTGGGGTTTTTTTATTTACCTATTAGAGCAGAATGTCCAAAATAGGCACTCAAAAAGAAATAATCGTAGTCAATTATCAAATAACCCAAATAGCAGCAGATACTTCTTGGGTTTTGGCCAGCAGCATGTTGCAAATATTTCAGTTATATGTCCGTGCTATTATTACTAAGTGTGGGAAGAATCTGAACATCTATAAAACTCTTTCAAGAATATCATATCCTTTAAGGCAGAGCACAGCAGATACCTGAGTCAGTATCTGTGATCAAGGAGTGATGACTGAAGGCTGGCCAATGCTCAGATGGTGATTATGAAGCCATATTGAGATTCATGACAACAAAAACAACACTTTTCAAAGTTCCTCTGTGCCTTAAAGAGTGCTTAACTCCAGCCCATCTCACCATACCTCTGTCAGGCAGGTAAGGACATGTTGTGGACAGACTTTAAATGCCTTATCCAAGCTGGACTGGACTGACTGGCAGTGCTGGGACTATAACCCATCATTAAGGCCTCTGGCCTAATCACAACTGGTCATTTTCTCTTTCCATATGTTATGGAGGCAAAAACAAAAGAGTTACGAAAATAATTACTCTCTATGTCCAGGACCTAATTTCCCGGCTTCATTTTTTATAATTAGGAGTCATTCACAGATTAGCTCAGTGCATTTAAGGATTAAACAGCAATGTATTTTCACTCATTAAAATTCAGAATGTTTTATTTAGATAACATAAGCAGAGATTTGATGGAAAAGAATTAGGATCTGGTTAGAAAATAATGGCCAGCATACAGATGTCTCTAGCAAGAGTTGTGCAAGTTTCTGAGTTAAATGCAAGACTCCAGCCTTAGACTATTATGAGTGATTTACATGTAATTCTCCTCCAAGGTTTGTCTACACAGCACAAAGCAGTGACACCACAACAAGATCCTGGCAATAATTCTAAATGAGACTGCTCATTTATTGGGAAAAGCACACAGCACTGCCAGCTTTCCTCCTGGGTAACTACATACACCTGAGATAAATCATGTACAGCTCAAGAACCCCAAAGGCAGCACTCCACAGCGCTGCGCAGGCAGGGCACCAAACCTTGGAGAGGGGCATCCCCGGGCATCAAAATACACAATTAAATCTTGGAAGTGTATTTTTCACAATTCCAGATTTACTCACGCATGTATGCTTTACATTTAAGGGACATGCAAGTGTATATTCGTTTTAGAGATTGCTTCAGTCAGGAGCAAGCAGCATGGTATGAGTATGGATGGATGGGTACCACTCACTGGAGTGTGGATACAGAAATGTATGTGAAGGTCTCAAACTGCTTGACAACTGAAATTTGGCCCTTGTTTTTAGTATTTTAAATTACTGAAGAGATGCAGATATTTTGATGGGCATTTATAGCTACACGTAAAGGAAGATATAAGATGAATGTTTACAATGTTACAACTGAATGGGGAATAGCATAGCCAGAATTCTTAACATCATACATTATTTTATACAGGAGAAAGTAAACTACACTGCATAAAACTGTATAGGAAATTACATTTTAGAGTACTTCTATCATAATGCTGCTACACAAGCAGGAAATTTCCCATTTCCCTCATATTTATATAAAGATGTCTCTTCAATCTACCATTACTATATTACCCCTCCCTACTTGCAAGTGTTCTGATGGAAACTGCAAAAATATTTCAGAATTTATCTTGCAATAAGCTGCTTTAAAAAATTGGATAAATATGCAATTTCAGAAAATGGCTATAGTTAAACTGCAGAAATTACTCAGTAAATACAATGTTCCTAACTTCAAGAACAGCATCGTCTGCTGGCCTTCAGCATGCATGTCTGAATTTGAACATCTGTGCTTTTGCATGGACAAGGGCTGTGGCTTACTGAATCACTGCTGAGGAGGGTGAGAGACCTGTTTTACTACTAAATCATTAAGCTTGACTATAATATCCCAAACTACTGTTAGAAATGAGTTAACTAACAAGAGTCTGAGGGGAGCAAAAATAAAGGTTACTCTTTTCACACACTGCTGCTTAAATGTTCACAGTTTGAAACACAACTTCTGTCAGGACAAACATTGTCTTTCTTTTCTAACATTTAATAGTCAGGAAAAAAAAAATAATACAAATTACCAAAAGAAAAAAGTCATCTGTGACACTGGAGTTCAAGTTTCCAAACTGAAAACTACTCTGAGTCAAAGCATCAGCAGGAGTCTTAGAATGCTAGACAGAAATAAACTAGGTAATAAAATGCCATTATGTTCAGCAATGCACAAATCTTCCAGATTGACAATCCCAGACTATTTTGTTAGAACAAAGGATGGTATTCCTTTTAATCTGCCCCTTAAAGGGAGAGAACCCTATTTAGTCCTGAGTTTACAGAAGAGTTTCCAAGATTTTACATAGGCTGCTTTGGATTTACAGCAACAAGAAAAACAGAATGGGCTCAGAAATCAGATGTTAAAATAGTAATTTTGATTTGGACAAGAGTCTCATGAAACAGTTTACTTCCTTTAGCATCCTGGTAAAAAAAGCTGTCTTTTCCATATGGGTCTTTTATCTTCTACTTTATGTTGTTCATCTACAGTTAGTCATGTCAACCATTAAAGAAAAAACGAAACAAACCCGTTTGAACTCCAAGTCTGTTTCATGCTTATTTATTGGTGAAGAAATACTTCTGGCACAAAAATAAATTTAATATACTTGCTCATTTCAACCGTTTTCTCAAAGCCAATTTTAGAAGCTTTCACTGTATTCTAGTACTTAAAAGCATGAATCTTTGTACTATGTATTATCCATAGAGGTTTCCTAACAAATATTAGATCAGTTTCTTCAGATACAGAGCAGCATGAGAGAGAGATTCCAAATAACACTTTTCATTCTTACTCCTGTGTTACGATTCTCCTGATTTTGTGTGTGTAAGAGCAGAACAAGGAAACAGTAAAGACAAAAAAAATTGGGGAAAAAATCCCATTGTCTAAATAAATATTTTTTTAAAAAGTTGAAAACTGGACACAAAACCCAAGTCCAAGTCAGAGAAAAAATTATCCCAGATGAAATAATAAGACGTGCAATAATAAAAAAAAAAAAAAAAATTAAAAAAAAATCAGAAAAAAAGCATTGAATCAAACTGTTTCCTGCAATGCTGGAGTTCCTTGATGTAGTGCGATTACTAAATATAGTATTTTACTAATCTCAGCAGGGCGCTGGCTAACTGCATGCCCGTCAGATGTTTCTAAGGGCCACCCCCTGTGGAACAAATCTAAGGAGCGCATGAAAAACACCCACATTTTAAAAAGCCCCCTTGCTAGATCATTAAGGGAAGATAAAGGCCTGTAGGTTGGGATGTGATATATAACACAATCACTGTGCCAAGAAAACATATGTTTGATTAGCGCGCCTCAGGTTCATTAATCGCCGTGTCTGCTTCACAGCAGTGGGTGCAGTTTCCACCACAGCTACTGCACCAAAGGGGAAAGACACTTGGTAGCTTAAAGACTGACAGTTCAGCAGTAAATCTTGAGCTATTCCAACATGCCTCTCTCACACTGTTTGAATAGCAACTGTATCACAGCCTTAAATCTTCATTAAAATACAGTCCTAGGGTTTAGACTAAGAAATAAACCATTACTGCACCATAAATAGGCAACAACAAGCACACTAAAGGCATTGTCACAGGTTACTGCAGCAGTATTTCACACTCCTGGCTGCAGTAAGGCAGACACTTGACATGTAAAAAAAAGCCAAGTACAAATAATACTGAAAATAATTATTTGAGACAGTTTCCAAAGAGAATATATACAATATCTGCTAAATGCAAAGCAAGTCTGAGCCAAAGAAGCTTGTACAGGTTTGTTTTTTTCCTGCTATTTAGATATTCTCTGAATTCAGAGCTCCTGTTTCACTGATTCAAGAGAACTGGAACATATATTATGCTCAGTCAAGCAAGGGAGACCCAGCTCTGTCCAACCTCTGGATCTGATGTTTGGTTTCATGAAAGAGGAAATCAGCTGCCATCATAACATGGAGGATAATCAGTGCAGTAAGGTGCTTATTGCTCACCTTCCATCTGTTAAATCTTAACCTAGGTATGTCTCTATAATGACAGTGTCCCTTTGCAACCACGTTTACAATGGCTGGTACTGAGCGGTGCAAAGAGACCTGTTTGTCTGATAGGAAAGATGAAATCAGGAGATTGGACTTTCTATTAAAAAAAAAAAAATCACACTTACATTGAAAACCACCTGGCTACCCTGTTCACTTTCTCTATTCTATAAATAAGATATATATATATTTTGTCGACATAGGAGTAGCTTAACTACAGTGAGTTAAAACACTTAATACAACCCTCCCTCTAATAAATAATGAAAACGTGATAAAAATAAATGATTATTCAGAAATTAACACAATGCAAAGCCCTGCAAAATAATGTAAACTATAACTGATGTGGGTTTTGCAGAAACAACTTGTCTGCCATACATCTATTTAACAGGTAAATACTGTGTTTCCAGAGAGAGGAGCTTTAATTAACTTTATAAATCACAGTCAAAGGAAACATGAAAAAATTGTTTTCATCCCATGGCCTAAAAAGTAGGAGGGAAGTGAGAGTGCATGTTTTGCTAATAACATTCCCTGAGGATGAGCATGGTATGAAGCTTTACTGAAGGAGCCTGTGCCTTGGGTATCAACCTGAACAACTGATGACATGAGAGAGGAACTTGGTTGGTTTGAAAGACAAAATTGTCTGCGTTTGAAATAACTTTCTAGCAACAGCATGAATGGAAATATGTTCTCAGGAACACTCTTTTTCAGGATGAAGGTTGTCACTGAAGTGAAGAATGAAACAAACATTAATGATTCTCTGTTTACAGACCACGTGTGAAAGCCCCAAACGCTGCGTTAATGAAGAGAGAACAGGATCACTGTGAAACTGTGAATAGAAAATCAGCTGCCTGAATTGGCTGAGAAATCTGATGCTGGTACAGACACTGATGTTGTGCACTAACCTAGAAATAGGGCAGTATGCATAAAGAACAACCTTTCTTTAATTAAAGCAAGAAACAACCATTTCACTTCCAAAAATTCCCCTGCTCCGTTGTGCTTTCAGTTTTAAATGAGACTGGAGGAGAAGATAGCCAAATAAACCTTCTCTGAAAGCCTCAGCTTCAGTCACAGAGAGGGGAATAAACTCCAACTTGTCTCCTTTCTCCCTCTTCACCTTTTCTTGTTGCTTCTCTTTTTAAGAGTTTTTTCTTGAGAGCTGAATTCCCTTACTATAATTAAAACTAAACCCCAGTCTGCTATGAATTCACCACTGCACCTTAACATTTTTGCCAACTGAAACTTCCAGTCTTTCAAAGTTTGGGCTCTGTTCCAAGCCAAGGTCTGTAGCTAAGTTATCAAGTCACATTAGGATTTACTGAGAAAGATCTTGGCAGAGAACGCAGTCCGGTGTGTTTAGTGCTGGCTGCAGTATTTTGAGAGATCCTGATAGCTTTTAAACTTTCTCATACATAAATCCCCCAAATTCTAAAATTGGCTATCAAAATATAACTCACATTTTTTCCACAGACCAAGTTACATGCAGGGATATGTGGGAGGATTTCTAACTATTATTTGCAAGATGCCAAGCAGACAAGCTAAAATGTTACCAAGGTGACGCCCACATCACACCTGAGAGGACCCACACACTACCAGTAGCCAGTTAGTCTCTGTTTACCTTCTTTCCTTTCAGAAATTGGAACAAAAAGAGGCACCTGGCTGTTCCTGGAGACAAGAAGAGCAAAACTTCAGCAGTGCTTGAATAAAGAGCTTGAAATAGGGAGAGAGGCAAGGATGGCCAGAACAGAAGAAAGCTAGTTTAGATACAATTCTGGCCAGAAGCCAGCTAGTTGGACAGCTTGTGCTAGATTTGCATTTGTTTTCCTAATTCTGCATACTCCTGAGTCAATTTGGAAACACTCTTGCTGCAGCAAATACTACCTCCTGCAGTATGCTCTGCAAAATAGGCTGTGCTTCCATACTGCATACCTTTCCTTATGGAAACTCATATGAGAATGATTTTTATGTTTATTTTTTTGCAGAATGCTACCACCATTTTGACTTCCTTTAAAGTCAAAAATAGGATAATGCGAACTAGATGGTCTGTAATCCACAGAATCATTTCTGAAATAAATGGAAACTATAAAACCACTTCTTGTAGATCTACCTTGGGTCACTGCCATCATCTGTGGTACTGCCTACCTTTCCACAGAAGTTTGGTGATTAAGAAAACTTATAAACCAGAGTGCAATGAAGTCCAGGTGCTTTGATTTTCACATGAGGTTCTCTCTGAAGACCAATTCTTGCTATCATCTTGTTCTATTTTATCTCTTCCTCTATTTCACATTCCCAACATATTTTCTTTCCTTTGGCTAGTCATGTATAAATCAAGGTTTGGAGACCTAGAAATCCTTTCCTACATAACACAGCTATTTGATGTCAAGTTGATTTTCAGTAGCAGGACACCTGCACGTTTCTGAGAGACAAGTAAAGATTCACAATTATCAGGTAGCCTGGAGTTGTACAAATCAGAGATGTCCCTAAAATTGTCAATAAAATCTTGCCTGACTTGCTATCATTCTTGAAGAAAACTTTTTTCCTTTTAAGTACAATAAAAATAGTAGTTGTCTTGAATACATGGGTAAGTTTTGTAGGAAATAACCTGATAAAAAAGGGTAAGTCTTCTTCCAAGCACAATGACTGTAAGGTCACATAGATAAAAGGAACTTCCCTATTTCCCAACTTCTGCTCAGTGGCACACAGTGGCAAAGGTGTTAGTGAAGTATAAAAAGTACCAGTTTTGACTGGGATGGAGCTACTTTGCTTCACAGAAGCTTGCTTAGTGCTATGTTTTGGCTTTGTGACCAACAGTGTGGGTAACAACTACTTATTGCTGAGCAGTGCTCACACAGCATCAAGGGCTTTTCTGCCTCTCACACCACCACACCAGCAAGAAGGCTGGGGATGGGTAAGAAGCCAGGAGGGGACACACCCAGGCCAGCTGACCCCAGCTGAGCAAAGGGATATCCCCCACCATATGGCATCACGCTCAGCATCCAAAGCTGGGGGAACAAGGAGGGTGGGGGTGTTTGGAGTGATGGTGTTTGTCTTCACAAGTCACTGTTATGTGTGATGGAGCCCTGCTTTCCTGGGGATGGCTGAACACCTGTCTGCCAGGGGCAGTGATGAATGAATGATTTGTTTTGCTTTTCTTGAATGTGTGACTTTTGCTTTCCTTATTAACCAGTCTATGCCTCAACCCTCGAGTTTTTGCACTTTTAGCCCTCTGGTCGTTCTCCCATATCCCACTGAAGGGGAGTAGGAGCAGCTGCATGGAGCTGAGCTGCCCACCAGGGTATACCTGTAACAATCCCTTCTGGCACCCAGTGTGAGGCATGAGGGGTTAGAGATAACAACTGTTTGATCAGAGTATGCTATACCAAATTTATATCTGTTTAGCTATTAATTGCCAGGCTCCTGTCCTTGCCATGGGGCTTGGTTCCCTGGATGCAGATTAGTAACTAGTGCTTGCTAGTGACTGCTTTCTGCTTCTGCTGTTTCCTGTTCTCCTTATCTGCTCTGCCTGGGAACATACTGATAATAGGAATGGACTGGCAGATGGCCAGGGCACTGCTGCTGTTCCTGTGCTGGACAGGCTGGAGCTCAGCTTCACAGGACTGTGACTGCAGCTGAATTCATGACAGCACCACCAAAAAAATCCATGGCCATGGAGAAGTCTGTACCAGAGCAGGTGCTCCCCTGAAGGGAGAGTGGCCAATGGATATTGTCATTTTGGAGCAGCTACATCCCTCAAGGATGGTCTGTGGACGAGTGGGTTTGGGTGCAATCCCAACTGGAGGAGGGACAAGGGGAGGAGTTCATTGCAATGCTAAATCCTATGGTCTGGTCCAAAGGGATGAGGGCTGAAGATGGTAATGAAAACACCTTTAAATTGTGTAGCCCGGGATCTGAGTTGCATGTCACGGGAATTACTACAGCAGGAACCCCTTGTTGCTAGTCACGCTAGGAGCAAAGGGAGGAGTTTGCTGCAAACCCTGCAATGTTCTGTTGTTAAACCCTACAACCTGTCCTGAAGGGACTAGAGGTGGAGACTTTCCTGGGAATACCTTTAAACTGTTGCGACCCAGGATGTGAGTCGCATGCTATGGAAATCAGCACAGCAGGAACCATCTGAACCAACAGAGGACGAGCCTCACAAGATGTGAAAGTGCAGCAGTGACCCAGCCTGAGCTGTCTTTGGTGCCCATGCATCACACCACCTCTCCTGTCCTGAGTGAACTGATTGAATACAGACTGAAAAACAGATTGAATACACATGGACTAAATGGACTGAATGGACATTTTGTGGACTTTTAAAGGGGTGGTCCACAGACTAAGGAAATGATTTCTGCGTATATATCCCAGGATGGGAAAGAGGAGGTGGTTAATGAGGGAGAATCTATCGGATCATGTGGAACCTGAGCACACTGCCAGTAGTATAGAATAAAGAGTGGAGATTACACCGCTTTTGTCTGGGATGGAGCTGATTTGCTTCATAAAAGTATGTATAGTGCTAAGTTTTGGATTTGTGACCAAAACACTGTTGATAATATGCTGGTATTTTAGCTGCTGCTGAGCAGGGTTTGCACAGCATCAAGGCACTTTCTGCTCCTCACCCCATCCCATCAGTGAGCAGACCACGGGTGCACAAGTAATTGGGAGGGGATACGGTCAGGACAGCTGACCCCAACTGACCAAAGGGATATCTCACTCCCATGACATCCTGCTCAGGGATAAAAACTGGGGAGAGGAGGAGGGGGGCATTCAGCATTACGGCACTTGTGTTCCCAAGCCACCGTCACACGCGATGGAGCCCTGCTTTCAGGAGGTGGCTGAACATCTGCCTGCCTGCAGAAGTGGTGAATGAATTCCTTGTTTTGCTTTGCTTGCACACACAGCTTTTGTCTTCATCTCAACTCCTGAGTTTTATCACTCATGCCCTTCTGATTCTTTCCCTTATCCCACCAGGGGGGAGAGAGTGAGCAGCTGTGTGGGGCTTAAGCTGCCCACCAGAGTTAACCCACAACAAAGGCCTATAGTAATTGGAACATCAGGCAATAGTTTGGTAACCGGTGAAAGTACAAACTTCCCATTAGAAAAAACCCCCACAGCTTTCAGAAGACACAGAAACTGAGATAATGAGGGCTTTGTCAACCATTTCTAAAGGTGTTTATACACCCTGAGGGTAAGAGACAAACATTGCTGTTGAGATTATTGTACTGGCCATTGAGCATGGCACAGTACAAGCACACAGGAGATAATACCCTTCTCCCAAAGGCCAGGCTTCAGTACTTCTGGTGAAGACAGAGCATCATTCCACACATCATTTTACAAAACCTGATCTGACCAATGAGCAGGAACAGTGATAGTACACCTGACTAAGATCTCAGGCACCAGGAGAAGAAACAAAAGCCCAACACCACTGCTTGTTTTACAGAAGCAGGTACTGATAATAAATGGCAGCACAGTCACTCTCAAGCTACTTGAAGGGGGTTAAAGAGTAAGCAATCATTATATTTTTAATATAAAGTCAATAATTCCCACTATACTTTGAGTGTTAACATTAAGGAAAATCAGCTGATCACAGCTCCCTCTGGGTCTGACTGTAGACTGCTATTTTAGAATAATTTCACTAATATTTGCAGTCTGGTCAACCCTGTTGGGAAAGAAGTCTCCGGTGGTTCTGGGGTTGTGGGGAGGGAAGGGGCTAGAAGTACAGTTATATACATAGAATTATAGGGGGTCTTGACTCCAAATATGGGCAAATAAATATAATCTTTAACAGTCTTATTTCAAAAGTATTTAACACAATCCTGCAGACATCTTCACTTTTTAATATCCTAATTTTTCCTGACTTTTGGAGATAGTATCTTCAAAGAACCATTTATCTGAAAACATTTTGCTGACATAGCTTTCAAATCTGTTTTACATTAATGATGCCAAGAAGCCTGATGCTATAATTTTAAAAGCTTCCTTAAATTATTATTTGGGTTTCCTACTTTGAACAAGTGATGAGACTTTTGTATTCTTCAGCACTAGCCCATTTTTCTGGGACTCCAGCCCCAAGCTGACAGTGGCCACAAACTGTGTCCACCGCCAGCACTTTCATGGACAGAATGGTATCTGGATTTACATTCTTACTTTTAGCACTTGCTGCACTTTCTCTCTTTGGCTTTATCTAGAGATTTGATAAAACATACCTTTTGACTCATTCATTTGCAGGGAGCTTTGAAAATACACTCTCTCTGGCAGCTAACACTATAACTACAAGTATCTTCATTATAATAGACTCAGTTGCATAGAACTCTTCCTCCAAAAAAATAATAAATAGCCCAAGTTTGCAAAACAGAATGTAGGGTGCCCTGACTAGCGAGTGAAGTGGAGGTTAGGTACTTAATCTTCACAGGTGTTTATGAAAATCCCAAGCAGCTTCTATCTTTTTAGATGATTTTACAGCTTTAAATTACTTCCTATTAACATTCATAGGGTCTGTGTCAGCTTTAAAAATGGTATTTAGGTGCTTTTTAAAATCTGACCTGCTCAGAGAAATCATCAATTATGTACAGATCAGACCAAAACTACAGCTCTTTCTTTGAAATCCACTGAGGATTGAATTTCCCTGAAATTCTCCTCACATGCATACCTCAATAGTGAGGTCCAAGCACTCCTACACTGATTTCTGAATCCAACCTCCACAGTGTTTTGTTTTGTTCTGTTTAAGGCACTGTAGGGAAAGGTTTGAGCTCAGTGTCAACCCTAATACAAGTGTAGAAATTTAATTTCAGTCTAGTCCTGCCAACAACTCAAACCCATGCACTGGAATGCATGAGCCACAAGAAAACCTGACTCTAGAGCATCCAGCAGGACCTCCCCTGTGCGTGCAACCATTCAGAAACGTGTGCCACTGCGAAAAGAGAAACATTTAGAAATGCCACACAATAAAACTTTTAAGTATATCCATGTATAAAATGGAACAGTTAACAAGTAAACACATGTGGAGGGGAAAATTGTGTAACCATTGCAATCGAGAAGGAGAGCATCACATAGAAATGATATCCTGTGTGAGGTTTTGTTATGGAGCCACTATGGAGGAAAAGTTAAGACCCCCAAGCACTGCCAAGGTAGCCAGCCAAATATGCCTACAGCCACATATTGGGACTGATTGTGGGCACTCAATCCTGGCATTTCACATTTTTTACGATCTTTGCTTCGTGGAAATTCACAGTGGAATTTCCTACTGGACTACCTGCAACTTGCGTTTTGCTTCAGTAAAAACTGGAGGCTCAAGTTATACATGTGTAAACAGCTTCTCTAAATGTTTCCACTTAAACAAATTCTCTGAATAATTTACTGCACTTAAATGGTCAGCAGAAATAACTGCAACTTTCCTCGTCTGGTTAGAAAACAATGGCCAAAATACCACATAGTCACTTAAAAATAACAATTTTACCAAAGCTGAATTTTCCTTTAAACCATTTCCAGGCAAAGTCTGCAAAACAATTAACTGAGAAGATAGCATTCATAAATACGAAGCAAGCACTAAAATGCTTTATTGAGAGTTTGTAAGGGCTTGCTTGAAGAATTTGTGTTTAATTATCACAGGTAATTTGAAGCCTGACCTTTGAAAGTAACCAAGCTAAACACCTGTTCCTCAGTGACACTGAGCTGCTGCTTATCAATTACAAAAGTCTTTAGAATAATAAATCATAAAGAATGAAAACGTAATTTTTTACTACTTAACTATACATTGGACCCAATAAGTTAATATTAAGGGCTTACAGCAGAACATGGCTGGGATCATATACAAACAGTTTAGAAGAATTTAAGTTAAATAAATGTGTTTTAAAGATGTGTCCTCTGCAGCTAAAGCAGTTCAAGAAAACCATTCAAATAAGCAAATAACATTGTTTACATTTACAAATGAAACATCATATGAGTATTTATTGATTTTTTAAAAAAATTCAAAAAAATACATTGTAACAGAACAAAATGTATACGTTCTTCAATGAAAGACAAAACTATGGTTATCATCTGGACCAGAATACAAATACATGCTAACAATTTAAAAATCATTTTGGGTCATTCAGGAAACATGAAACAAGCTAGCTGTTTGGAAATGCAGTAGTCTTCTCCTTTAGTAAATATGCCTGAGAAAGTTAACCTGTAAAGAAATCGGCTTTTAAACTCTAAAACACAAAGAGCTTTCTAGGCTGAAATGGTGAAGAGACCTGTGATATGCACCTGACAGGCCACTGAGCCATTTCCCACAGAGATTCTGTTCACTGCTCCACCTCAGCTCAGCCACCCAGCAGTGGCAGAGTTTCACATCAATACCAGGCTTATTCAAGTGAGGTGTTAAAAAGCATTCTAAGATGATGTAAAACCATCAGTTACATACACAGAGGATAGATGTTAATAATCAAGACTCTGTACCAAATTCCTTGCTTTGTATTAGGGCCAAGTAAAAAGTAGTGGTCCAGTTCATGGATAAAAAGCATAGTATTTTTGGGCTCAAAGTAAAACCCTTTAAAAACAGTTTCTACAAAAGCATCTAGAATCAAAGCATGAAAAAAACTCCAGGACAAACACAACTAATCATTTTACAGTGACCACATACTGTAGGCAAGTAGGACCCAAAACAGTAACATAAATTGTGCATCGGTTCTATGAAAATAAACCATTTCTAGGAGACACAAGCAATCTGATAAGATGTGAAAGTGACCAGTGAAAACTTCATGGATTTGATTTCTTTTCATCAGAATTCAACTGTTTCTACTGCAGGCAGGTAACAAATGAAACTCAGGAAAACTGAATTCCTGTTAGCAGCTTAACTCTACTACAGTGAGGCTGAGGCTACTACTGTTTCTTTCATTAAGAGACATTCAAATGAATGAAGCAAAAATGACATTTCAAAAATAAAGACCAAAAGAAAGCTGAATGTACATTTTAGAAAAAATCAGTTTTAGGTCAAATCCACAACTGATGATATCTGATGTAAGCAAAAGTAATTTAACTATGCTGCTCATATCAACAGAATATCTGACACTATTTGTCGAATTCTAGCAGCCTTTTTTAAGTCACTTCCAACAACTGCATACTTTGTAAATTACATGAGCTTTGACGAAAAACTTCATTATCAGACATGCAAAAGAAACCTCCCATTTTTAGAATTTAGTTACATGATCAAATTACATATGCTAAAGCATATGAAAACAACTCTTCAAATGAAGCAAATTCACAATTCTGAAAAAGGAAAAAACTCCAGACAAAACAAAAACTTGAAACAAAAACCTATGACAGAAAAAAGTGTATTTCTACATATATCTCTGATTGTTCAACACTGTAAAATGAGCCACTATCCATATACACTTGTAATTTTGCATGTAATGGGGTAGGGAAGAGGTTTCCTTTCCCTACCTTCCACACCACCAAAATGACTGGATGTGCTACAAAGGCTGCCACTGTCCTATGAAATATAGAGTATTTGGCATTGCTGGATACAGTGTTCAAGGACTCATGCACCGACCCAGCATGGTTCAGCTTACATTCTCTAGTATTGACTGTGATAGCAAAAACATTCTGCATTGCTCTGACACCAGCTTGGCCTCTAGGCTGCACCTTCTGAACAGAACACCATTCTCAGGTGGCCTGGTTCCAGCCAGGAAAGGGTTAACTTCTTGGCATCAGCCAGGAGGAGGCATGACCAGGACCTGGAGGTTATTCTGTAAGACCTCACATCACTGCTGCAGGAAGGGAGTCTCTTCTGGGGAGAAAGGGGTCCCTTCTGGTCAAGGGAGTGGTTGGGTATTGCCTATGGGCTCTGTGTGATTCCTGTACTCTCTGTCACTAGTATTGGTCAAATTCTTATCTCACAGCTGTTTCCAATAAGTTGCTCTTATCTCAACCTGTGATCTTTGCCTTTTGTGCCTCCAATTTTCCTCTCCATCCTGTTAAAGGGGTGGGAGGAGGAGTGAGTGAGTGGCATTCAATTTGGAGAGTCTCAGTGGGAGCACTAAATTGGGGAGTGCCATTCCTAAACCAGGACAGCCTTATTTGGCACCCTTTGAGTGGCATGAAGGATTGAGGTAACAATAGATCTGTCCAGAGCAGCTTGGAAACAAATTCAATCTAAGAATTTGTTGCATTGACTCCAGAGCTGCTGGTCACAACGTTGCTTGGTCTGCTCACCTGGTTGTGGTACCTAACCCTGTATTCTCATATTCTCCTATATTCCTATATGTGGTCCTTGTGATGTTTGTTTTCAGAGCACAGAGAGGGATTGGGGATGCTTTTTTGCTGTATTATGGGATATCAGTCTATGACTGATCAAGGGCAATGAGGGTAATTTCAAGTGTATTCAGTGCTGCTCTGCTACCTTTACTTTGAGCATTGTCTTTGGGAGTCTTTTAATAATCATACTCAGTCTGTAGGTGGAACAGGGGAGGATGATTTTCCCCAGTCTTTCACCTCCTTCTACTCCTTCAGCTGGTACAACAGCTTTCGAGAATTTAGAATTTCCCTTGGATGTAAAGAAAAGCATCTTCTTGTTGCTAAGTCTCACTGGTCTCCTCAGTCCATGCCACGTTTAGAATCAAGAAAGAGATTTCTAGGAAGTTCATTCAGAGATTTGCTCTGAGGGTGGATAGTCATGTGTGGCATGAAATGTGACCAAAAAATGAACCAGATTTTATAGAAATTTTCTGCTCTGATGGTTTGAAATTCAACCCTGAACAACTACAGGACACTGATAAAGTGACAGAATATTTGCAAGGAGCATGCTGTGGCAACTTGAGAAAAGAGGCAACTTACTGCAGAGTCCTGGGCCCTGGCTACTCTTTACTAGACAGCACCCTCAGGGGAAAGAGGAGGAAAACAGACCTACAGGCACTGTGGCCTGATTTGCAGTTGAACCAGAGGAACCATCTGTGCCAGCAGTAGTTACCCCTATACAGAAGAAGAAATCCAACACCAAATCAGCTCACTTAGTGAGGGATAAAGAGGAAGTAGAGCCCTCACAACAGGAGGAAGAGGCAGGCCCAAAGATAAGCACCTGATCCATATTCCCAGGTGTATTGTGTTTGCATGGCCTGGGTTTTGGAGGGGGCTGCAAGTGTGAGTTCTATAAGAAGTTGCCAGAAGCTTTCTCCATGTTCATTGGAGCCAATCCCTGACAGCTCCAAAGATGGATGTGCTGCTGGCCAAGGCTGAGCCAATTAGAAATGGTGGTAATGCCTCCGAGAAAACATATTTAAGAAGAAAGATAAATAAAAAGCTGTTGCACAGCTGAAACTGTGGCTGGGAAAGGGTGGAGTGAGAACATGTAAGAAAAGCTCTGCAAGCACCAAGGTCAGTGCAGAAGAAGGGGGAGGAAGTGCTCCACGCACGGGAGCTGAGATTCCTCTACAGCCCATGGTGAAGCAGCTCTGCCCCTGCAGCCTGTGGAGATTAATGGGAATGTAAGAGATCCACCTGCAGCCAGTGGAGGAGCCCCACACCAGAGCTGGGAGCCCATGGGAGACCTGTGGAGAGAGGGACCCTGCTCCTATACTGGAGCAGCCTGTCCCTGAAGGACTGCACTGCACGGAAGAGTGAGAAATCCTGTGGCAGTTTGGGGATGGACTGTTGCCCATAGGAAGGACTCACACTGCAGCTGTTGGGGGAGGACTGCAGCTCATGAGATAGACTCACGCTGGAGAAGTTTGTGAAGAACAGTCTCCTGTGGGAGGGACCCCACAGTGTAGCAGAGGAACAGCTCCTCTCCCTGGTGTGTGGGAGAAACCACAGGTGAGGAACTGACCAAACCCCCCATTCCCTGTCTCCCTGCGCTGTCCGTGGGAAGGAGGAAGGTGAGGGTGTGAGATAAGGTAGTATTTTGCTGAAGTCAAAAGGTTGTAAGAGTGAAAGTTGTTAGTTCTGTGTGTTGTTGATTGTGCTTTGGATTTGTTCTGGTTGGTTTGTTGGGTGCTGTGTGAGCTGGGAGAAGGGAAGAGTTGAAGACCTGACCAAAGGAAGAAGGATGAGAGGGGAGGGGACAGAAAAGCAGGCGGTGGGGAGAGAATGTAAATTCCCGAGTACTCAGGCAATGGGAAAGCGGTCAGGGACGGCCCCCTGGATGGGAAAAGGATATATTTTGTAGCCATTTTGTTGGATGGTGTGTGTGTTCTGCTCTCCAGGACAGAGGTACACACCCAGCTCAGTTAAATCCTCCCAAATAAATAGTTTTATTTTCCTTCCACAAAACTTGGTCCCCATTTAATTGTATCTAAAAGTTAGTTCATTTCTAACAAGGGGAAGGTGTTTTCAAAGTTCTTATTTTATTTCTCATTATCCTGTTCTGGTTTTGTTAGTAATGAATTCATTGCATATCTCTAAGTTGATACGCATTGGGAAGTACCTGTTTTGCTCATGATGGTATTTGATGAATGATCTCTCCCAGTCCTTACCTCAACCCACAAATCCTTCATGATATTTTCTCTCCCCCATCCAGCTGCAGTGGAGACTGAGAGAGCAGCTTTGGTGGATGCCTGGCATCTGACCACTACACCAGGTGAGCAGAAATACGTCAGCCATCAGCCAGGAGAGCCCCTGGTGACCTGGCTGCTCCTATGCTGGGACATCGTGTCCCACAATATGAAACTAGGTGGCAATGAAGCCAAGCAACTAGAATCCCTGTCACAGGACACAGGTATTGACAAGGGGATTGGGAAGAGGACAGAAACTTTCAGCCTCTGGAAGTGTCTCCTGTCAAGCAGAGGGAAGGGTATTCTCTCATGGATGATCTAATAGGGTGTCCAAGAAGGTGGAATGCCATGGAGAAAGGTATCCAGAACCTGAAAGAATTATCTGTGCTAGAGATAATTTATAGGGATTCAAATAAAGAGCAGTCCTCTGTAGCTCTAATGAGATCCAGTGTGCACAGTCCATGTGGGAAGTTTGTGCAGAGCATGCCATCATGATACGCCATTGACATTAATGGCAATGAAAGGAGAACAAACAGTGCTTCAGGTTACCTGATTTTGGCAATATGAAGATCATGTGTTTTCTTCCCTATCAACCTGCACCTCAGCTGTGGAATGACTGTCCAAAATGGCAGATTTGAAAGACTTGAACAAGCTAGAGAGGACATGTCCTGTGGCCCAGTATGGACCAGAGTCCTTGCTATTGGGAGCAAACACCCCCTGCTTGAGAGAGAGGGTACACATCACAAGGTAACCTGTGGTATTACTTGCATGACCATGGAGAAGACATGAGGAAGTGGAATGCAAAACCAGGAAGTGGAATGGAAAACCCACCTGTGCTCTAGCACCATGGGTACATGAGTTGAGAGGAAGAACAACCACTGCAGGAAATCCTTCAAGGATAAATGCCACTCGTTTCCAGTGGATAGGTCTTCAGACAGAATAGGAGGGCTGATGTTGCTCCCAATCCTCTTGAAGTTCATATTTATTTGTGAGCAACAAATACCATGACCAGAACTGAAAGGGTCCTGACTCGGGCAAGGTGGAGGAAAGGGACAAACAGATCTCTTGGACTTCATGGATCTGATGGCTTGGCACATCAGACCCACAGGAATTTATGACTTTAGTTTACACCAGTGCACAATGTACCCTGAGATGCCACCAAGATACGTATGGGCAGAATCCATCTCTGTTTGTGGGTGTTGGGGGTTGGGTTGCTTTCTTATAGAATTTTTTCCCAGAAGTTGCTATGAAACTAATTACTGGATAGTTATGGGTACTCATGGGTACTTCAGAAAGACAAAAGAAGTAGCTGAAGTCGGGGAAGAGTGTGGCACCTTGCTACACTTTTCTCTGAGGGAGTTTTTCTCTCTGAGAGACAGAGATACTATGGGATTTGGAAGCAGGTAAAGGACGGGGCTGGGACAGCTGCTGTCTCACTTTTCTCTGGCATCGGAGGGACGGCAGGCTCAGCCCTGAGGACCTACCACCATCTGCTACGCCGGGAATTCGGAACCGCGCCTCTCCCTGCCCTGCTGGGAGCCGCTGCCCCGCACCCTCTGCTCCTTCACTTCTGCTCTGGGTTTCTCCACGCTGTGTCCCACACCCTCTGCCTTGCTGGGATGTTTCTGCAGCTCCAGCTATGGCTGCTGAGCTCCTGATACACCTCGTTCAGCACCCCGGGACTTTGGCTCACTCCTGCTGCCTGTGATGGTAACTGCACCAAAGGGGAAAGTGCCAGACTGAGAAAACCGACTGGGTCCCTGGTTCTGTTTGCTGTTAATGCCACAGTTATTGCTCTGTTTGCCTTGTTAGACACACTAGTAAGGAACTGCTATTCCTGTCCTCGCATCCTTGCCTGAGAGCCCCTTAATTTCAAAATGATAACAATTCAGAGGGAGGCTCATGCTTTCCCTAGCAGTTACCTGTCTTTCAAACTAAGACATTGGGGTGACAGGGGATCCCAAAAGCTGATTGTACTGAAAGATGTCCTGAACCTGACCGGGTATTGTGAGAGACTGGAGGAGATTACTTGCTCAAAACATTTTGGGCATGTGTGTGGGCAAAGGGGCAGGTTGGGCCTTGCCCTGGTGAGGCAATGCCCTGCTCTACACACCCCACATGTATCCCAGCCCCACAGTGACTGCTAGTCACCGGCACACCGCAGCCAACGCTCCTCATCCCATCTCTGAACTCCCTAACCCAGCTCCTGAGTGGTCGCCAGACCAGAAGTCTGGCCTGGAGGAAGGGCCCAGGAAAGCCAAAGACTACTTAAGCCAGGACACCAGGCAAGCACATGTCTTGACCCTACCTTCCCTTGGATTTTTTATCAGCTGGAAGACCACTGGAACCCAGCAGTGGTAGCTATATTAATTTTCTGCATCTTTTCTCTCTTTTTTTTCTCTTTCCTCTCCTTCTTCTAATGCTGCCTTCTTGAAGTTTGAGTAACTTAAACTTGGATTGGTTGGAGTTTGCTAAATTGAACAGGCTTAGACTTTGCTAAGTTAAGGCTTTGCAAAATGTTTTATGTTGACTGAATGTTGCTCTAAACTTTCGCCAAAGTTCTCTGATTTTCTGAAGATTGCCAGTAAAGATTTTGTTGTTTTTATCTCTTGAGAATACCTTGTTGGTTATTTCTCTCTTGCATCTAATTCAGGAGACATAAAAATCCTGCAAGCCCTTTTAACAGACTAGTCAAGTGAGTTCTGGGATCTTACAGGAATGAATGGCAAAACCACCCACTGTGACTGGCACAGAGGCCTTGTGCATGCTTGGCATAATTACCTCAGGAGTGGGTATTTC
>VZTB01012924.1:72297-113604 GCA_013397245.1 Thryothorus ludovicianus | reverse complement strand
AAGAAAAAAATCAACATTGTCTGTTCTACTATATAGCAAGTTACTTGGCATGCAGGACTCCTAAAACTGTTTTCTGGATCCTGCTGGCAATAAAGAGGGATGACTGCAAAAGAAGTCAGGAGAATTGAGCCACTGAAACTGCATCACAGCTTTATCAGGGTGTTCTCTGGATTTTGATAGAAACTTCATGAAACAAACACCTCTTGTCCCATGCCAGATATGAGTCCTGCATGTGAAATGCCTTTACTGCAGATCTCTGGCAGTCTTTGGCCTTGCTCTGAGCCTCTCTCTGTTAGACTGACTCCACTGCCTCCTTTGTTTCTTCCACTTAACATTCTCTAGCAACAACAGCAAGACCCCCACAGGTCTTTAACAGCAGTATTAACTTTTGACTTGGTTCCCATTTTAAATGTTGCTGTAACAATAGCAGTGAGAATAGCTTATTTTTAATGGAGCAGTATTTCTGTGGACAGTGCTGCTTTTCCTATAGTTCATGGCTAAGAGTATAAATGAAATTTTCAAGTTTTCTGTGTATTGTGTAAAGTGATTCAGAGCCTTGTTTATCCTTTTTTCCACTGAAACAAATATAACCAGAAGAACAAAGGGTCAAAGTCAATGAGTTCCTCTTGCGCAAAACTCCAGCAGCACAGCTGTGTACTTATCTTTATAGAGAGCACTGTCAATGGAAGCAGATAAAGTGGTCCATCATAAACCAAATTCTCAAAATCATTGTGTCCTGGACACAGTGTCCACAAAATATAACATCTTGAGAACTGCATGTTTGCCTTCAGTACAGAATAAAGTGTTGGTCACAATTGTTACCGTAATACATCTGAAACTTTTTTTTTAAATAAAGAGAATGTGGAAGTAAGTTCACCTTGGACTTGAAGAAGTTAGAACACATGTAAAGAAATTAGACAGATTACTGAGTCTATGCTTGTCTTTAGTTCTCCATTTAAAAAATGGAGATTATTTTTATAAAATGGGAATTACATTTTCTGACCTAATAACAGTGTCAGTATTGATGAGATGATGAAGAATAAAAATACAAAGTAAAATCTAATTGCACAACCTTAATTCTGCTTTATACATAGTATTTTAAGCTTGAGGAGTGGGGCAATGGTGTTCAACACCTGAGTCAGGCTAACCCCTGGTATCAATACAGGCTGAGAGATAAAGGGTATTGAGAGAGACCTTGATGAGAAGGTCTTGAGGGTTGGTGGATGAAATACTGAGCATGACCCAGCAATGTGCACTTACACCTCAGAACACCAATTGTATCCTGGGCTGCATTGCCCGAAATGTGGGCAGGAAGTCAAGGGAGGGGATTCTGCCCCTCTGCTCTGGTGAGACCCCACCTGGAGTACTCACCAGCCCATCTCATCCAGCCCTGGGATCCTCAGAACAAGAAAGACACAGACCTGGTGCAGCAGGTTCAGAGGAAGGCCATAAAAATGAGCAGAGGTATTGAGCACCTCTCTGAAGAGGAAAGGCTGAGAACTGGGATTGCTCCACCTGGAGACGAGGGTTTGGGGAGACCCTATTGTGCTTTGGTATTTAAAGGGGGTTTAAAAGATATATGAGGACTAACTTTTTAGCATTGCCTGTTGTTTTAGGATAAGGGATAATGGTTTTAAATGAAGGAAAGGGAGATTCAGACAAGATATAAGGAAGAAATTATTTACAATGCAGGTGGTGAGACAGTGCAACAGATTGCCCAGAGAAGTGGTAGATGCCCAGTCCCTGGAAACATTCAAGATCAGGTTGAATGTAGCCTGCTCCAGTTGAAGATGCTCCTAAGCATTGCAATGGGGTTGGATTCGATGACCTTTAAAGGTCGTTTTCAACTCAAACCATTCCACAATTTTATGATTGTAGGAATTGCCCACAGATTTTATTTAAGCAAATATTTTAAGGCATATATTGCATCTAGAGTCTTGGGTAGAACATAAAACTCCTGAGACCATGCCTTTGTTTTATGTCTAACATAGGCATTGCTTCACAGAAATATTATATACAGACTCAGTCAGGAAACCATACTCAGCCTAATGTAATACAAACATTTGAATACCTTACTCGACTGCCTCTGCAGGAGATCTAGATCTCTTAATTTACTATCTCTCTCCCTCTTCACAAGAAGATCCATTTTAATTGGCTTCTGGCAGTTCAGAAAACTGTGCAGAAATGTCTGGCATCTCCACTCTTGGGAGAAAATATAACTAACACTTGCCGAGAGCATGCTTAATAGTATGGTGTGTGCCAATGTCAAGTTAGTTTTACATAATTGTCCAGAAGCTAAATCAGTCACCAAGGAACTGAGACCATTATACACAGGGACTGAGTTCAGACTTTAAAAGGAAGATCTAGTCATTGATAATCCTGGTCAAAGCAGCCTAACCCCACACACATATTGAGGGAGATGCAAGGTTTCAAACAATGTGCACTTTATTTATTAGGGTTTTGCTGGGTTTGTTAAAATCTTCCCTCAGGGCAGGACCAGAAGCCTTTCCTTCCCAGTTGTTTTCAGGCCTTTGTCTTGCCCTGGCTCTTGCACATCTGACTGCACAGGGACTGCTCTTCAGCAGCAGAGGGGTGTTTTGTGCTCAGGGCACTCCATGGAGCTTAGGGCACTCCTCTGTGTGTGTGAAAGGGTCACTTCCTCAGGTTAGTAACAATCGAAGAAGACCGAGATGACCTGGCACATACATGAGAGCTGAGCAAAGCTGTCATTTCATCAGGCGAAGGAAATTGTAGCCTTGACTCTTTCTGTGCCTTTGGACATGTCCAATGAACTTAAACAGAACAGAAACAGCTGTCTATCTAACCAGGACTGTGTTAGAGCTGCCATCTTCACAGAGCAGACAATTCAGAAGCGTCATGGGTGACTGAGGTGGCACATACTCAGGTTGCTGAGATTGCAGAGAGCTTTAAGCAAAGTAGGAAAGCAGCTAAAGAGTAGAGACCTATATGGTTAGTCATAGCAAGATTACTGTTTTATCACTCTTGGTCAAGTTTTAATTTGAGAATATTCTTATGCATTGTTTTGTGAAGTCATTATGCCTTTAAAATTTATTTCTTATGTTTATTTTTTCAAAGACAGCACTTTCTGGTCACTAAAAGGGCAATTAATTCAAATGTTGATTTTCTTTATTCATGTAAAAAATTGAAATTATAATAGTTTGAATAATAGTAACAATAATAATAAAAAATAGATTTTTTGTGAATATGTTCCTAGCCAAAAACTGCTCTTACACTGGCATTAGCTCTTACACTGAATTAGCTGAAGGTGTGGTGAAGAATGGAGCCCATAGGAAAACGAAACATTAATTCTAGCTTGAAAATATGCAAAAAGGTTGTTTTTGTAGTTTAATCTTGGGGTTTGGTTTTGATTTTGAGGATTTTTTTGCTAGCAAATTCCCAAAACGGTTAATACTTAATCATGAGCAGCTGAGTAAAAGACTGAAGGACAATTGCAGCTGAGCTGTTTATCTGCTTTGATAGGATTCATTTCCTCAGCCCTTATTTGACACAAAACCAGATGTACCTCTGTCATTCCTCTGACCTCTGTGGCAAGATGAACAGCTAGGCTGATACATTTATTGATCAGAGAAAGAAGCAGTCCAAGGGAAATAAGCTATAGATGCCTTGCTGTGAAATTGAAGATTTAACATCTGTCCCATGCAGATGGTAATTAATCTTGAATATGTAGTGCCCACAATTGGTTGGTTGACAACATTACTTTCTTAATCTGGGAGCATGGGTAAACAACTGTATTGGATTGCTCCATGGGTAACATTTTATTAATGTGTTATAATTGCATATGCAGCCTATAAATCAGATAGATTTCTCATCTACATTGCTAATTGTGTTTATTATTGGAAATGCTTCTCATGTTCCTTGGTATTCACTAACTGGTTGATTTCCCACTGTTGGAAACCCACACCCTTATAGGAATTAAAATCTTTACTGCTGCAAATATTTTAGGAACAATTAAATATTCTTCCAATCTAATTGCCTGGTAGCTAGACACATATAAAGATATCTTGATTATTACTTTTGATTTTTTTATAGCATCTACAATTATGAAATAAATTTTATTATCTAGATAATATATGGATATGAAATGCTAATTGGTTGGTTTTATATATCCCATTCTGCCCTGTTACTGCTTTACTCTTTGCTCCTCTACACTTCAAAAATGAATAATTCCCCTTCTCTGTAGCTACCTCTAAAGATTTATTCAGTAGTTTTCTGCAGATAAATCTATCTCCTGGGCAGGATCCTACCAATTCCAAATCTTAATATCTCAGTTGTTCTCATACACGTAGTTTAGTGCAACTAGGAGAGCTACTTGTGTAAAAAAAATACTGGATTTGCTGAAATTAACTTGGTAGTCTGCAGCAAAAGATCTTTCAGAATCAGGAATGCTTACAGTAACTGAATCTGTGTCCCAAAAAACCACCTGTAGGAGGGGAATTTTAGAAGCTTTGCCTGAACCTGGTTAGATTTAGAGGATCCGAGACATAAGTATCTAATATGAATTACATGCTGATTTAGGAATACAAGATTTCATCTGTCTATTTAGAAGACAATGGTAAATTTTAAGTCCTTCTCTGATGTATATCACTAGCCTAGGGAAACTTGATAGTTTGTGCCAAATAAATGCTTTGAGTCATGATATCACATCATAGTATTTGAATTAAATCTCAACTCTCACATTCTGGTAGGATGATTAACATTTTGGTGTAAGTGGAAGAAAGATCTTTCCTTCTTGAGTTGTGTAGACAGTGTTTCTCACTACTCTTTTCTCCTCTGTACTGGCACAGGGTGAACTTTTTATCATATTTCTGCCTGCACCACAAACAGCATCATAACCCAATGCAGCAACAATAATTAATTTCATCTTGGCCTATGAACAGACACTAGCAGATGTCTGCAGTTTTTGATTTTCAGTTGTAAGTTAAAACCCCATGAAGTCGAAGGGAAGACTGACATTTACTTTAATGGGCTTCAAATCAAGCTTTTAGTCACTCACCAACGAGGAGTTGATTTAAACTGGCCGCTTGTTAATGGAAGAGCTTCCATTTGCTGCAGTACTTTGAATGAAGTTGTTCCCTGAAACATTTGCTCCTCAGTTTCCTAAAGGAACGTGTGGGTTGTAGAGACTGGTGTTACATCTCATCTAACACAGAATTTGCAATGCCTCTGCATTTGTATTATTCTGATTTTGAGGGGTAAGTTATGGATAGAAATTAGGAGCTGATGGCTTTTGTTGTGGGTATTTCCAAACATAAAGAGAGTACTTAGCTGGTTTTGAAATATACTGAATTGAGTCATCAATCTTTTGAGTGAATCTTGAAGTAAAGGTTGCCCTTATTCTAACAGTCTATGACTTTTAAAATTTATATTCCAGCTGTAGCAATCAGCATTAAACATGGCTGTAAGTTTCCTAGACTACATGATTTTTTCTGTAGAGTAGACAAAATATCAGCATGAACCGTGAAATGAAATCAGTCCCATTATGCAATCTTCTCTAGTCTCTTATTTCAACTGATGGGGAATTTCTAGAGTTTATGGAAAGGGAAGATGTCTCTACAAAATTCTGATAATATAAAATTAGGGAATCAAAATCTAATAACCAAAATATGGAGACAAAAAAATGTTTCTACAGCTACTCAATCGCTGTAGCAGCATAAATATCACTGGAATTGTAGAATTATTATTCAGCAGAGAAGCTAAAATTCCCGCTGGATATTTTGGTTCCATTATTTTTGTAACAAAACTAGTCCCAACTTTTTTTTTTTGACTAGTCTTTATGTTGTCATTTCTTGTTAAAATGTATTGTATGAAAATTAGTGTTTTTCTTTCCCCTTGTTGCTTGACTATTCCTGTTGGAAAAAGCTGCGCACATGTATCTATAGGTAAGGAAGTGAATCCCTTTAATTTTTATGGTTGTGTTAGACTTAATTTTTTTAAATTGACTGTTCCTGAACACTTCTGCTAATAAAACTCAATAGCAAAAATGTCTAAAGAGGGTGATCATGAAAAGAGGTGTAGATAAGGCCAGAAATATTTGACTCCAGTGTTAGGATGAGTGGTTAGCAATGAATTCCAAATTCTTTTGCAAAGGTTAAGATTTACTGTGGACAATTTATTATGGAAAATATAGTGTCTTCTAAAGTCCAAAGCATCATTTGCTCATGTCAATTTCTTTCTCTGTCCATACCTTCATAACTATTATATATTTGAAAAAAAGACATTCAAATTTATAATTTTCATTCCTTATCATGAGAATTAGATTGTCAGCAAATATCCTAAATATTATATTCATTATTTCAATATTTCAACCTTAATTAACTGCACATCCCTTTGTCTTTTATTTATTGATATCTGTTGCTTATTGTAGCTAATTTAGAAGCTACAATAGAAGCTGTTTTTTTATCTGTGAAGTGCTGTGAAGACATGGGAATAATGTGTTGTCTTTTATAGTAGTTGACCTATGATATATAAAGATGAAGGTAAAATCTCCCATAATATGGCCATGTCTGAGATTCTAGACCTGAAAATTACACATTCAGAGGTTATTCCTCTCCAACATCACATTAAATTAGCACATGAACAAGAAGAAGATTTGGACAAACTTTAACTTCCTTATCTCTGCCCCCATTCGAACTATAATGAAAGCTTTGCAGACTCATTTTTCACTATGTGCAGAAAAATATGTTTTCTTATCCAAAATATGTCTCTGAAAACCCACAGATTTGTTTATGTTTTTTTTTTAATAAGATATAGAAGGAATGATCAGTGGGACTGAGAAGAGCATGCTTTGGGATATTTATTAAAGCATAGAGATAGTCATGTTGCTTTGCCTCCTGGCTCTTTGGTGCATGTTTTTTCAGTTTTAGAAAGCTAAAGAGTGCTGAGTTTTAGCTAGCCTGACATATTGGCCTGGGTGTTGGCACTAGATTCAGATCCAGGCTTTCTCACCAGGAGCACAGTTCAGTTTGTAGAGCACTGTCAGACATTGCTATCACCTGAGCTCTGGAGTACTTTCTAGCAATAACCACGGCAGTTTTTCCAGAGTCTAGAAAAACAGAAACCAGTCTTCAAGCAAATGCTAACATTTGCACAACACTGTTCCTTTAAGTAAAAAAAGTCAGACTGAAGGACAGTGGTGTGACTATCTGTAGCAAGGATAGTGGTGGTTAGCACTGTTCCTGAAGTCCAACTGTTCCATCTAGAGGCACAACAGATTTGGTTATTTACTACCAAGAGAAAGTGGCACCTATGGAAACTGCAATAAAAACCCACTCAAAAAAACCCCCTTCCCCCCCAGATTATAATTCTGAAGTATTGAACATAAGATGAGGTGTGAGGAATGCTCCCATATGTCAATTCCAAATTCATACATTCAAGGAGATCTAGGTTTCCTTTCCTCTGGAATTTCCTGGGATATGAAAAAAGCAGCAACACTTAAAGCATTAGAGTATGTATTTGTCCCTGCAGACAGAGTGAAAATAGGCATAATAGCTATGATGTAAGTGCCACAGGCAAAAGTCTTGATGAGGTTAAATTGGCATTAAGCCAATGAGTTGAGCAGAGGTTTTCAGTTCTCAACAGTATGGCTTGGAATAGATAAGTCACTGTAAATACTTTCTTTTTCACCTGTTAGAGGAGTAGAGTCACATACTGCTTCCGATTTGATTTCTGATTTTTCTTTCTAAATCTCCACCACGCATTGTACAATAACAGAAGAAGGTAATACAATTTATTCTTGAGAATTAATTTTTTCCGTTTCCTTCAAGCTTGGCCTCTTTATCTTATTGAGACTAGATTTTCCTAGCATTTACTTATCAGTGATTGAGAGAGAGACAGGGACACTGTGATGATCAGAATCTGATTTTATTATGAGCTACATGTGCTTATATAATATTCTAGGGGGGCTAGAAATGTTTTACTGTATTGATTGGAGCCAAACAAACTTACATTTTGCAACATTTTTACTTAACCCATATTTGCTCCCTGTTGCCAGACTTGATCCAATCTTCTTGCAATCTTCAAAGCTGTGTTTGCTCTAGCCAAGGCATCCTGGCCATCAGAGTGCTCATGCTAATTAAATCCACATCACGCTCTGTCCCATCTCTTACGACATTTACTTGAAGCAAGAAGAATCTATTTACAATGCCCTTTCCCCCAGAATCCTCTTAGCAATAATTTTAGAGGTTTATGCAAAGCCCACACTCTCCTCTATGGTCCATTCTGTAGACAGTTTCATCATCAGGACAGTCAGGGCTTGCATAAAAAAAATATGAGTTATCAGCCAGCAGCAGCAGAGTCTAGAAATGGAGTAGTAGTTCATGAATCATGAAAATATGGAAGACAGTGACATTATCCTATGAATTTAATGAAAATATTTTATTTCATCTAAAAATTCTAAATTTGTTTTAGTATTAAAATAGACAAGTGAGATTCTGTGAAAATAATAGTTCCTGGCTAAATTAGGGTCCTAAAAATAGGTGGATTGGATTTTAAGTTGCCTGCACTGAGTTTTGTCTTTCTTGTACTTTCTTTTCTTCCATTCAAGAAGCCTGCAACCAATGTCATGACTATTTCAATGCTTTAAATCAGTGTGCATTGGAATTTACATTTATTGTCTTTACTTTCTGCTGTCAGTAGTGGCTGGCTTGCTTGCTTGCTATATGTGGGGTACTTTTAGGTATTAAGGAAAGGCAGGCTGACCTGTATCAGCAATAGTGTGGCCAGCAGGACCAGGGCAGAGACTGTGCCTCTATATCCAGCTCTGGAGAGGCCACATCTCAAAATCCATGCTTAGTTCTGGGCCCCTCACTATGAGGAAGACATTGAAGAGATGGACTGTGTTCAGAGAGGGGAACAGAGCAAGGGAAGGGTTTGGAGACAAAGTGTTATGAGGAGCAGCTGGGACAGAGAAAAGGAGGCTCAGAGGGGACTTTATCCCTACCTGAAAGGAAATTAAATGAGGTAGGGATTGGTCTCTTCTTCCAAGCAACAAGCAATAGGACAAAAGGAAGTGGCCCCAAGCTGCACAAAGGGAGGTGAAAACTGAGTATTAAGAAACATCTCTTCATGGATAGGGTGTCAAGCATAGGGATGGGCTGCCCAGGGAAATGATTCCTGGAGGTATTTTAAAGGGACATATGGTCTTAGGGACATGGTTCAGTGGTAGATGTGGCAGTATTAAGTTAGACTTGATGATTTTAAAGGTCATTTCCAACCTAAGCAATTCTAAGATCCTATGAAAAGTCTTTAAAAAGTCCTTACAAAATGCAGTATTTATGCATATTTTCAGCATTCCTCTCATAATGTGCTTAAGCAATGTTTCATGCAGCAACGCTCATTGAATATTGTTATAGAGAGGTGGAAACAGGATATAATGAGTAAGGCAATAGCTTTACTAAAGCCTTGCAGAGATTACCTGTTTCATAATACAACTGATATCTCTTGCAAAAAGACATAAACTAGGGAGACCAATTTGCTGTTTGTTTCTTTTCCCTCCCACATAAAAAAAAGCCCTTTTTTTCCTGCTTCCAGGGTTGAAAGAATATTGCTGACCTCAATGTGCTGAATTGTGTATTTCATATTGTTGAAGTGCTCAGAAAGAGAACATTCTTCTGTAAACAAACATGAAACAACCTGCCTGAGACCACTGCCCTTCTCAGAAGCAAAGCAGATGTGCTCTAATGAGCACTTTTCCAGTACATCTTTCTGCATATTCTCAGTATTTCAGATGCAGATTTTCAAATGAGGCATCCAAGGCAATATGCTGAAAAATAAACCGATGTGTTACAATATTTTGTGTATTGAAATTGTTATGGAAGATAAGATGGATATAGGTGCTATGCAGTAAATGACTTAAATTAAAACCTATGTCAATAAAGATAATAATACTGAATCATACCTCTTCAACATATTCGTAAAGGCTATATAACAATGTTTGCAGTCATGGCAAATTCAACCTTGGTCAACAAAAATGTTATCAAAATGAAATGTGAATCTGGCCAGTGTATGGCCTATAATTCAGGAAATAAATGTGCAGGATGCATGAAGCTATTCATGGCAGAGTGCTGCACAGGGTTTGACCAGGAGCAATAGAATTGCTTGCTAGAAGCCATTCCACATGAAAAAAGGTTCTATGACATGACAGCCTGACATTACCAATATATCAGGAGCTTGGTGGAATTAAATGACTTTACCCTGCAAGAAGTGCCAGGCTGTCCATTCGTGAAGCGTTTTGGTGTTTCAGGCAGCACAAATACAACAAAAAAGCTTTGTTTTGCATTAATGAGCAATGCACTCTGTGCCAAAGAATTCTACCTAGTTCTTGTACAATACACACTTGTTTTCAAAAAACACTATGTTTATCTGGACATGTACACTTAGATGGGAAAAAAGGCACCGCAAATAAATCTGTCAAAAAAATGCCTGTAACTGTTGATCAGACTGCAGCCAGTTTAAATGTACAGAAAGTTTCCAGAGGTGTGTAGGTCAGTCCACATTTTGTCCACTTTTTCAAAACAAGCCAATTTTTCATTTTGTCCAATTCATTAACTATTCATTGTCTAATGAATACAACTAGCTTTATCAGCAAAGGAAAACTCTCTTTTGTCCTTTATGAAGAAAAAGGTGCAGTTGGAAGACTGGATAATTAAAGAAATATGATCTGATTTGTATTCATCCCAGCACAGTGTTTGGAAATGTTCATTACTTGGTACCTATTCATGAGTTTTAAAAATAAAAATATTCAAAGGTTCTTTGGGAGCATTTATGTTCTGTATACATATGTATGTATCTCAATAGTCAGACAAAATTAAAATTAAGTTATCTAAATCTGATCAGATCTGAGGGTAGTTGAGGATTAACTAAGGATGCCCAATGGAACGGTCAAATTTCATAATATCACTTTCTTGATATTACAAGCTAGTTAATCTGAGAAAATTTTACATGTGACACTAGGACCAGAATATTGCAGAATTTATAACTAAAGCTGCCACTGCACCAGAACTACTTGGCCACAGTGAGGAGAATTGTATTTTAGAATTCCTATATTTTGTACTTTTTTGATAATGTTAATTTTAAACAGATAAATAACCAGAGAAAAAACTCATAGTACTGTAAGGAGCTATTTTGGTAGTATGAAAAACTTCCCCTCTTTTTAGATATTCCAACACAATTCAGACAATAAGCATTTTATCTCAGCTCTTTCCAAGGAAAAAAGCAAAATGTCTAAGAATTAAATTATAAGAATCTACTCAATAGTCCCTTGATGTAAGGAAAAAGTTTCTTATTGACTCTGAAGGCCTTGGATCAGGAGAAAAGATTTTATATGGGCTCAAAATTTTGAATATTTCCCTTGTTTCACATCTGTTTGAACTAACATAAATGCTGGGTATTCTGCATCAAGAGAAGTGTGGCCTGTATCAGGAAGAGTGTGGCCAGCAGGTTGAGGGAAGCTATCCTGCCCCTCTCCTTGGCCCTAGTAAGGCACATCTGGAATGCTGTGTCCAATTCTGGGCTCCTCAGTACATGAAATTTGAGACAAATCAAGAAATGGTGCAGCGAAGGACCATTTCAAAAATGGTTTGGGGTCTGGAGAATCTCTTGTGAGGAGAGACTGTGGGAACTGGGCCTGTGTAGTCTGAGAAGAAAAGAGGAAGGGATCTCATTAATACATATAAATATCTTGAAGGCAGGTGCCAAGAGGATCTTTTCAGTGGTGCCCAACAACAGGGCGAGTTGCCATGACCAAAGACACAAGAAATTCCACCTACATGTGAGAAAGAACTTCCTTACATGGAATGAGGCAGAACATTAGAACAGACTGCCCAGGGAGGTAATGGAATTTCTCTCTCTGGAGCCACTCCAAACCCACTTGGATGCATTTCTGTGAAACCTGCTTTGGGTGACCTTGCCTTGGATCTCCAGAGATCTCTTCCAACTCTAACAAGTCCATGATTCTGGGATTCTGTGGATAAAACTGGTTACAGTCCATTTATGTCAGTATAACATGCACACAATGAAATGGTAGACTTCTCACATAGAATAACAGTCTTGTTCTTCATACCTTTGGTGTATATGCTGATGACATAGTTTTTACACATGTGGTTATCTTCTTAAAGCTGGAATTGATACAAGAGAAAGATCTGACATGATTTTGTATACTTTAAAGGCAAAAAGATTTGCTTAAGAAGGACTTCAGGAAAAGTTTAAATTGAAAAATTAAAATTTTTCAATTTCAGACAAGTACTAATGAAGGACAATGCAGAGCTGGTGCTTAAAGCCAGAGGTTACAGTCAAAATGAAATGTCCTGGATAGATTATGTTGAAATAACAAAATGACCATACTGAATTCAAAGTCAATTCTGTCATGTGGGTTATATTAGAGAAAAGGGAGGTTTGATAGAGGAGGTTGACAAGTTAGTGATTGCTGGTGACTAGAATACTCTGACCTTATTTGAATGCAGTTTGGCACACAGATGAAGACGACCTACCTTGCCTTAGTGACTGCAGTGGCTTCCTGCTAAGCATAACAGAATGAAATATCAACAATGAAATGAGGCAATTTTTTGGATTCATATCAAAACACAGCATGATGGTCAGAGAACTGGCATCTGAGTTCTTTGTCTTAAATAATCAAATTACTTCCTTTTTCTTGGTTTTTCTAATTCAAAGTATGACTCTACCATAAGTTTTCCTGTTTCCTGTTTTTGTCAATAGCACTCTCGCCAGATCATAACATTGTGTTCTCTCTATTGCAGTCTGTTTGAGGATGAAATTATTTAATTTCATTGCCTTTTGAATGCAAGTAGAATAAATGCCTAGTGTAACTTGACAATATAGTGTATGATATGAATTAAGAAACTAATATATATTTTGCAGACAGTAAATTGCATTCCAATTTTCTGTGCATCTGACAACAAAAGAAAGTACTATTTTAAAGNAAGATTAATTGTAGGATATTACATTGTATTCAGTACAGACCTGTTCATGTATTGATGAAGCAAAACAATGCAGCCTGTAAATTTAACCTTTGCACTTTAAAAGAAGCTTACTGTCTGGGTTTGAACAGCCTATTTTATATTCATTCAGCCAAAAGTAATTTTAAAACATGCAGTGATGAGAAGATTAAGTCATTTGTCCTAGTTAGTACATGTTGCACTCTCTTCTAGGGAAATGAAATCCTCAGCAAGCTGAGCAACATGATTTCTTTAGCCACTTTTGTTTCTGCTTGTATCAGAGATTAAAAAAAAATATGTCACAGCAGGAATACCTCTACATTCACAATTTTGCAGGAATTTCACAGCAGGAATTTCTACATCCGGATCTGGTTTTTATGTTGATTTTTACCTGAGAAACTGCTGGACATGTAAGTGTAAATCTGATACTTTTCCTAAATAACTCTTGCCACTGGTAGACATAAGTCACATATTCCTTGATATTTCTAGTTTATTAAGGAAATACTAGGTGCAAAGACACAAAGCTGGCTTGCAAGGCCAAGCAGGGATACATCTCCAATTAAAACCCATTTCATGCAAAATGGAAGCTATTCTGGCCAAAAAAGGAAAGAAGAATGGAATTGGGAAGTTGAAGAAGTTTCACAGCAGCTGGAGAATATCCCACCTTGTGATGTGCAGTGCCTCATGATGCACTCAGTATTCCACCTTCTAAAACTGTGCAGATATCAAAAGTACAATTAGGAATTTGGGCTACCTAAAGAAATGAAGAATTAAGAGACTGAATATGTTTAGGTATGGAAGAAATATGACCCTCCCATCTGCATTTTCTGAGTCACTTCTGGTTGTCATGGAGCATTTCAGTTGTTAAAATAAAACTCAAATAACTGTTTTGATTTATCTAAGAGCAGGAGAAGAGTGCCAATGGGTAACACAATTCCGTGGATTTCAGAAATAATATTAAGTAGGTTCAATTGCTTCTCAGCCTTCTTTGTTTTGTTCCTGCCCTGTTAATTAAGGTTCTGGGTTTTTTGGTTGACTTTTCTTTTTTGTGGGTTCTGGGATTTTTTTTTTTTTGTTTAAGTTAGCGTTTGTTTCTTTATTTGGGTTGTGTTGTGTTGGTTTGATTTGGTTTTGGTTTTTTTTTTTTTCATTTGGCAGGAGGAGTTTGGCTTTTTAATTTTTTTTATGTGTGTGTGTGTGTGATTGTGTTGTTTGGTTTGTTTGTTTATATTGTTATGATGATTGTCTCACGGTCATGAATCTGAAGAGGAAGGAAGTTTGGATGTTATTGTGACACTGCAGTTGTAAACCAGTCAGTCTCCTTTGTTTGATGGAAGGCATGGATAAAAGGCATTGACAAGCCTGTAGTTGTTGAAGCAGCTTACATGTGGATTCAGGGCTGGGGCTAAACTGGTGCAGGAATTCTGTGGAAGTTCACAGGAGACTCTGTGAGGTTCCCAGCACCCTCTTAGGGCTTAATGAGGGAGACCAGCAATGGTGTACATGAACAGTACCCAGCTGCTTCAGCTGTGCTTTTTATTCATTTGTAAGTGATAGTAACTGAAAGCCTATGTATGGAATTTAAATTGTTTTCTCTTCCTCTCCCTCTCTCTCTCTCTCTCTTTCTATTTCTTTCAAAAATTAACTTTTGAAGACTATTAGCAAATAAAATATTGGCAGGATGTTGGAGCTGTTTAGTTTCATAAGCATCAGTAAAATATTGTTTTTAATAAACTCTGTAGAAGTTCTGCAAAAATTACCTGCAGATTTGTCTGCCTTTTATAGAATACACTAGCTTTTATCACTTTGTGTGTACTCATTAAAATTTTATAGAACAGCTATTACAAAAAGCTCTTTAAATCATTGCAAGATGTTCTCTGGTTATTTTATGTTGATTCACTAAATGCAATTGTGGTGAGAAAAGTGTTGTTCATGGTTGAATATTTCAGTCAATGCAGCAGATCTATAAAACACAGTTTGATTGAGACAACAAAAATTATCACTCTAATAATATTTTCCTTTAAATAGAAGTAATTGTTTGGTATGTGCCATAAATGCTGCTCTGTGTAGACTTTAGAGGTCTTAATCCAGTATCTGTCTGGGTTACAGCTGATGGTAATGAACAAGCTGTAAGAAGCCAAAAAATGATAGAAAATACATAGAAAATTTTTAGTAGGATTCAAATAAGTCAAGTTTTTCATTTCAGTTCCCTTTGGACAAAACTTTGAGCAGCCTGATCTACTGGAAGATGCCACTGCCCATGGTGAAGAGGGGGTTGGAATGAGATGATCTTCAAGGTCCCTTCCAAGCCGTTCTGTGACTGAAATCTGCATGCAGTGCTTTTCCTCTGTGAATTTTGTAGGGTGACAAATACTCCCACAGCTTTTCTTGCCCTTTGGAATTTTTAATTCCTTTTTCTGGAAATGAAGGAGGGTTGTAAAAAGCAGACAGCTCATATTTATTTGCATTTTCCTTTGGGATTATGATATTTGTGGGCTTTTCCTCTCTGACATTGTGTGTATCCCCACTTCTTTACTGCCAATGTTGAAATAAAGAAATAAAGATCTCCTTATTTTATATGTAATTCTAAAAGAAATGTTAAATAATGATAACATGAGACTTTAGTACATATCATAATACAGATAAAATAGTCAAGTCCTCATTGCTATTTTACAATACAGCATGACTTACTGTGAAATAGCTAGAAGTCAAAGAGAAACAGGAAGGAAGGGCCTCTTAAAGTTCATGGAGTTCATTATCCTTTCTAGATATTGCCTATGCATATATATCGACCTAGTCAAGTCACTGGTGTAAGAAATGGCAATATTTGCAGCACAGAAGTCTTAACTCTTCAGCTAATTCTTGCCTTTAATATGCAGGGGAAGATATGTCTGGTGCCCCTTACAGTCTGAATTAATGTGTTTTAAGCAGAGGCTGATTAACATTCTGAACTGTAGCATAAGCAGCCAAATGTCATATAATAGAGCTTTATCTGACTGTGGAACTCTTAAGTATTCTTAAGTTGAACCTCAGTCAAAATCTTAAAACAAGATAATTAATAAAAATCAAAATCCATGTGTTTGTATCTCTACTGTTAAATTTTTAAATAAAATTTTGACAGAAATAGTTTGTTGTCCTTTCAGATGTTGAAGCTGGTCACCTGCCTTAAAAAAAAGGAAATACTACAGGCTCTATGTCCTAACATAACTCAAATGAAGATTACATGAGTTCAAAAGGTTTGAGAAAGATTCTTGATACAGGAAGTCTGTTATATTGTACAAATCACTCACTAACATCTACTCGAAGTAGTAAAACACAGCCAAATGGAACTCTTCATCAATATGTTTCAATATGACTTTAGAACATAAAAAAATCCTCAGGACTTAGGTCCATCATTAAAAAAAAATAAAAATGAGGCTCCTCTCCTTGAGTAGCTTCACTGGATGTTGCCCTCAGTAAGTAGGTCCTAAAAGCAGTTATTAATGTCCAGGTAAATAATTGAGATTAATGTTCCCTCATGGTCTTCAGAGAGATCTGAACCACAGGAACCTAGATGCACATGGAAGTCAAGCCAAATGAATCTGTACTAAGTATCTCTAGGTAATATCTACAGAAGTATCCACAAATGAGAAATCTCAGTAGAAGACACAGTCTTTCAAGCCTAAATCTGATTCATCTCTGACTGCCCTTTGATGGAGCAATCATTAAACTGCATCCCACTAATTTCTGAGGAAATAATTTTATCTTGAAATAAATTATTCTAACACTGCTGCAGTTCACTATTAGAAATGCTGCACTTAGGAAAACATTGAGTTTGTGTAAACTGGTGATTATTTTTCTAGTATTTGGATAAAAAGGAATATTTGCAATGAACTGTCACAATTTCCAGCTCTTTTCTGTGAAGAAATAACATCATATTATCCCAGCAAGTATAAGAGTATGACTGACAAGTTTTCCATGCCTTTACCCATCAAAAAAGAAGAGATTCAATTTGACCTGAAGTTCTTCACCCTGCTGTCAACTGTTGAGTTACTGCTTATTTTGTGGTTTTTTTTGTTTTGTTTTGTTTTTTTTTTTTTTGTTTCAAAGTCTTCTAAAGTTGCTTTTTCTATCTGGATGAACCTTCATTGTGATAAGGAGGTGAGAGGAGGTTTCACGTTTTCAACAAAGTGACTTCTCATCGCTGTCAGTCTGAAAATCACCCAGAAAACAAACAAAAGAGTAACCTTAACATTCAATGTGACATTGAAGTTCTAGCTTGATGCCCTCTTTTTAATTTGACAACTGAAAAAATAAAATATAGAGCAAATTATTGTATGAGAATGATGTTGGATCAGGTGTTATCTGGATGACAGAAATAATTTTAGTGATAAGGGTAACACTATGCCTTTGTCAGGTATTTAAATATTTGTTTCAGTGTATTTTAGTGGCCCAGAAAGGTTAAGGTACTAGGGAGTACCACGGATGTATAACAGCATGTAGAAATGGAGAAAACAGCAAGATGAAATCATGTTAGACTAAATTGAAAAAAAACCAAAAAATAATGTTTTAGTTTTTAAAAGATCTAATACATTACTTTCTGATTATTGCAATTGATAAATTAATACTAAAAGCTAAAATTAATAAATAATTTAACTATCCATTTCTGCTACTTCTTCTTTACAACATGAAAATTGCATAAACGCAACTTAGTTTTGTTCATACCCATTCTATATTGAAAAGTGCCACCCCATTTCTTTACAATGTGATCCTCAGCAGAAAAAATCTCCTAGGACGAAGGACAAAGGAGAGACAAAAGATAAAAGGCCTCTAATTTTGATCTAAGCTTTCCCTATCTTGAATACCTAATTCCTGAAATAGTTTCCAGCCATTTGCTGACAGTTCCAGACTCGTTCTTGGTCTCCCAGCCCTTCTCCCAGGTGATTCTCCCAGCGTCAGGTGTGTGAGGGCCAGGACACCCAGCACATGGACCAGCTGCCCGAATGTAGACACTGCAGTGTCCACCTGCAGCTCCTGTTCTGCTGAAGAGTTGCAGGCACAGGACCAAGGTGTTGCATTCTCCTGTGGTGGTACTGCCTGTTCATTTGTCTGCTCTTCCTGTCAACTCATCATGCTGACCACCAGAACCATAACTTCTGGAAAGCCCCCACATACGGAACTGAAACCCAAGCACTCAACCACACAGAAAAAGTAATTCTTGCCTCTGGCAGAAGGCTGAACTGCTGTCTTTTTACGGCCACTATCTGGTCAGAAAAAGATCATTTTAATGCATCTTCCAGTGTTTTCTGGTTGACTTCTTTTGGGTTGAGATGTTGGATGTTGTTCATTTTAAGTGAGAAACATGTTGATTATAAACCAAAACAGTTCATATGATAGATGGTGGGGAGGAAATTAGAGAAGAAAAGAGGGCGTCAACCATGGATACAGGCAAATCATGAATTTTATCTTCTAGAGAAAATAGACTGTGATAGGGGAAATGGGAAAAGCAGAACTTTCTCCAGAATGCCTGCTTATCTACATTTGTCCTTTAAGAAAATTTATTTTATTAGACAGTGAAAATTTCAGTTTAGAAGCTCTTTAGAACTAAATATTCACTCTGCAGACTTCACTTTCTTTTTTTTTCATCTTGTGTGTCATTCTCCAATGCAAATTCCATACAGTAAACTCTCTGGGGTTTGCTCCTCTCGGTCTGTGCATTTTTGCAATTCTCCTTTCACTGGGAATTTGGGACAGGCATAAGTCCAGGATTGCAGCTAAAAGGTTGATTATTCCTTAAAGAGGGTGAACATTTTGGCTCCCTGGATCATGTTTCAGGGCTGAGATTAGAGAGTGCACTGATGGACCATCTGTCCTCTGACCCTGGTCCATTGTCCCTGATGTCACCCACAGGGCACTGTCCACATTACATAAAGACAACCTTAGCTGTTCATCTCTGCAGGCCCTTTCCCCTTTCTGGCAGGAGACATAAAAGCTCTTGTAGAAAAATAAGGCATGTTACTTCCACCCATGAATTTTTAATTTTGGAAGCTGCAAATCTTTTGTGAACTATATCACCTTTGAATCAGTCTAGCACAATGAGTTTCTTTGATTTACAGAAATATGCTGGTATCCAAGGAAAATATGCTTGTTCTGTCTATAGGTGCAACATGCTTATTAAAGCCCACACAAAAAGAAAATATCTTGAGCATAGTAGAGTGGGCCAGATTTTTTCTCCACCAATTGCCATCTTATTGCTTTGACATAGTGTTTGTGATCATCAATGCTAGATGCAGGTCTGCACTCAGTGTGCCAGCCAAACCAGTCCTTCCTGCTCACAATGGACTGAGAAATGTGATGTTAAATTAAACACTTCACAAGCAACAGAATGTGCTACATAACAATTTAATGAGTTCCCAATTAAATCTAAATTTAAAGCTTTCTGTTTATCCTGGCCATGCTCAGCGGCTTAACAAAGCAGTTAAAATCATAATTCCTAAAGTAAACGAAAATTATTTCATTTGTGTTGCTTCTGAATCCTTAATTGAGCCCATTATACCCTTTTTTTTACTGTTATTGCTTTCTCCTTAAATTTTTAACACTTAATTTGCCACCATTATTTGGTCATAATGAGGGAACAGAGTCAGGATATGTATATTTCTTAACACTGCCACTCCAAAATACTCCCAAATTCTCTAATTCCTTCAGCTTGACATATTAAAAAATATTATTACCCATGTCAGTTTTATACTACTGGAACTCATCCTCACTTCTCTTCACAGATTTTCCTAGTATGACACTGAAAATGCATTTAAGATGCAGACAAGGTTCTTAAGATTCTGAAATAGCTATTTAGCTTGCAACTCAGCCCCACTTTCAGCTATAAAATACCATACAGCTGGATAGGCTTTGGTGCTGGCTTGCTACTAGACTAGCAAATGGTGAATGCAAACAGTCAAAGAAGTCACAGAACTAATTCCTGCTTCATTATGTTTGCAGCCCTGCATTACACAGGTTGATGTGATAGACCTTTGTCTCAGTTTCATCAACTGAAGTTCTTCGACCGAACCCCATTTATTTGGTAAAAGTGCCCAGGAGATATAGGAGAATTGCTTAGTTGTTATACACAGAAAACACCTCAAAAGAGATTGATTATTTATTTATTTATTTATTTTAAAAGCTGAGATCTGCCAGACCTCTGAGTTTAACTGAGCCACCTCAGGTATTCATGTAACAGAGGCAGGCAGAGGACAGCACACTCCCTCCAACCTCCCTCCAACATCACCTTCAACTGCAAGTTAAGCACAGCAGGCCTGGGTTTGTCCTGTGCAAAATAAGCCCAAAACAGAGATCTCTAAATCAAATACCAGTTTATTTGGCGGCAAACAGACCTGGTTGTGTTGACTACAGGTGAAATGTGGGATTTCTGTGTCATGTAGTTTTGACCCATGTAAATTCCTAATAGTATGTCAATTTAATCTGCCTTGTTTTTTTGGTTTTTTTTGTGGGTTTTTTTTCTGCTATTGCTATTGATAATAATAAGAAATTCTTTTATGTTCTTAAAAGCGTCAATTTTGAAATTGTAAGCATAATGGGAACCACCTCTAAGCCTATTGTTGTATCTTACACAACTAAGTTGCATCTACAATGGTCTTACATCAATTTATAGTTAATCTACTATTGATTTCAATAACTTGGCCCATCACAGCATGTTTGTTTAACACACTCTTTTTGTCAGTAATTTCACCATTTAATATTTCATGTAGTTGTCTAAGAGTAATAGAGCAGAAAGCCACTTGAGACATGGTTTTGCTATTTATCTCCTTTTCTCTTCTGCCTTCCTTTTCCTTGTGTCTCCTTGTTCCATGTCAAAAGACAAATTTATGAGCAGACTCTGAGTCATGTCTGGCCTGTTGATTTATTATTGAGCAGAGTTGGAATAAGAGTGTTCATTGTGCATTTTCATCTTTGTGAATGACAAGTAGCTGCAGATTTTATATTAAAATTCCTCATTTTCTGAAAGTCTGCAGGTCACAATTATTTTAAATTTCCTATTATAATTTGTATTCCTCTACATCACCTCTTCTTCTCAAATACTGTAATCTTAAATCATTTTCTTAATGACAAGATCTATGAGAACAGAGGTGAAAGACTAAATTAGTTAGAATTACTAAAAATCCTATTATGCAAAATCAAGTTTTAGTAGTAGTCTCTTGTTGAAGATATAGCTTAAAGAATTTAAATGTATCTGTGTAAAAATGTTATGTATATCAGAGTTGAATAAAGGAATCTTTGTTTTCTATTTCCCACTTTTATGGATTGTTTCTGTGACCTTAGGTTGTTATATGTCAAGTGTGGTACATTTTAAACAAGTTATTCTTCTTTGCTATGCAAAATCATGTGAGTCTTTATGCTTTTTATATGTGCACTTTAATTTAATTTAATTAAATGTGCATTTTTAATTTAAGCTAATGATATGAGTTCTATAAACTTTGAAAGACAGTTTCCATATAAATCAGTTGTAAATTACAGGCCTTTTCCTAAACTCAGAAACCAGAAGATACTATAATTTCTATGTTCAGATCAGTAAAACACCCTCAGACACAAAAATCCCATGTAAGGAAGGGCTATGATCTACAAGAATCCCTTGCATTGACTGCATTTCCAATGTGTCTGTGGATCCATTCTCAGGGAACATTTAAATGACAAGATATAATGTACTCTTGTTCTCACATTTACTTAGTGAAGCACTTAACTACTTAAAATTAGTCATCTGACTCAAATCAAAATATCTACACTGTGAGATTTTACATGGATTTGATAATGGATAAATTAGCTAAATTCTCTGTCTTTTTATATTCTATCCACGTTTGTGAGGGCATGATGCATTCACATGGAAGAGACATGCTCAGAACACCATATCTGGATTGTCTGATGTACTCTTTTGGCAAAGAAATCCAGATTTTGTAGAACACATAATAACGATCTGCAATTCACAAGAAGCCATTACACAGGCTCAGCCATTCTGTCTCGCTAGCGTGTTAGGCTCTGTTTCGGTTTTACCCATGGTTTTTGTTTTAATAATACATTAAAATGTGATGAAACACAATAAAGTGTGTTCATCTCATTGAGCATATTTGATTTTGAAAGTTGCCAGCTACATTTTAAATTCCTCTGACAGAAGTTTAGATTGCATATAAAGGGGGACAAAAATGAAAACCGATCTTCCAGGGAAGTATGAGATCTCTGTGCTTGGTGACACTCAAAACTTAACTTGACAAAGATTAAGAAGCCTCACCTATCTTTGAGGTAAATCACTCTTCTTACAAACACTTGGACTTGATGATCTTTAGATAATTCTCCCAAGCTAAATTTCTCTAGGACTCTGTCAATCTCTTTCTGTGTTTATGTCTTGCCCTCTATCCTTTCTTTTTCTCCACCCCAATACAAGAGAAACACCTTCCAGTTTCTGTCAGATATGCAGTTGCATCTTCTGATGGAATCCATGGAATTGAGATGCTACAGTCGTTGCTGCTTTGTTGGCCCTTTCACTTCTGCAACAAAACTTGCCAGGCAAGAAAGGATATTCTAGAGGAGGAAGGAACATTCTTCCATTTAAACTTGTAGCTTTTGTGTTTCCTGCACCTTTGTGTTCTGTACTCTGATGCTCCTTCTGCCTTCCCTCCATTGTCTTCTGCGATTGTTATCTTCTTTATGATTTTCTAATTTTTCTAACCCCTCAATAAACAAACAAACAAATAAACATACAAATCTGAAATTTCCCCTTGACTTTCTATTCCTTTGTCTTCTCTTTTTATAGAGTTCTTAGGGTACCATAGTACCCTTGAACTAGTGTTAGCAGATCATTTCTTTATGTTATTTTATTAGGAAGAAGACCAAATTCAGAATAATAGACAGAATATAGTTTAATATTCTGCAAATATTTGCAATTTATGGCTAAAGCTAGACAGTAAACCACATTTTTTTATTAAACTGCATATTTTATTGCAATTTTGTGAGTAAATTAGTAGAGAAGCAGATGGATATGATTTATAGTATTCTGCTAATGCATGTTCTTTTCCCAGGGGATCTTAAATATTTGCATATATGCAGAAGAAAGAGAATAAGCCCCAGATCTTTTATTTTTTTAGTTAATAAAAAGTCCCTCCATTATATCTCTCAAACATATGAGTTATTGTATTGTTGAATGAACAGCTAGAATATCCCTAGTCTTCATTCAACTGATTACTGGTTTAAAAATTGAATTAAATTCAAGTAAAAGATTAATTGCAACTGCTATTTTCAGTAAGGCTGCTTCTCTTTAACACTGTTCTACACTAATATTAAAGAAGTACTGACATTCATCAGTCAGTTGTACACAGAAGGATCTATGTTCATGATTCCTTCTTTACACAGATTCCACATTAGAGCTTATAAAAATTACAGAAAATAGAGCCACCACATATGATCACCAAACTCAGATATGCACAAGATAAGGAGAAGAATTAAAATATGTATTTGTGTGATAAATTAAGATTCTGTTTTCCTGTAGAAAAAAAAAGGCAAGCACAAGGGTGAAGAAGGAACAGACAGCTTTATTTTGTCAAGGTGCTGAGCCTTTAAAGTGATTAGAATAGAGAGAAAATTGAAAACTCTTATTTATATAATTTACATATAAATAATACTAAATATTAAGAACAGTGAGGAAGGAAAAAAAAAAGAGAAATGAGACCATAAATAATTGCAAAGATGAAGACAGGGCAGTGGCACTTGTCATCTACAGAGGGAAATGAAGAACATATTCTGAGCCACTGCAAGCCTCTGTGGGATTCAGCCTGTTTTTCCAATATGGGATTGACTGACTGAAAGGAGCTCACTTATATAATACTGCATTCTGGAGATAAAAAGGAGACATTAGATACCTACATAATAGAAGAAAGGATTGAACAGAAAACACAGGAATAATGGAAACATTTACTGTGATATCCATATCCGTGACATGACAGATTTTTTGCATATTAGGAATTATCTAATGTCTTATGCACAAGATATGTTTAATCTATGGAGTAAGACACTTGAATGTAAAGGCTCCAAATAGTTTTACCAGGTTAAAATATGGTTCTTAAGGTGCCTGCCTTTCAGAATGATATCTATTAACACAGTAGAATTATTTTAGATTTTTACTGCAGTGAGAGAGGGGGTGTGTTGAAAGAATTTAATAAGGATAGACATGTAGTTCTATCAAGTCAATAAAAGATTTTGCAGGAAATTTTCTTTGTGAAAATATGATCGCTGCTTTAAGTGTCACTTCTTTATTTTTCAGATTGTTACCTTTTTTTTGTTGTTTTGTTTGGATTTTTGTGTTCTTTTTCTGTTTTAGGAAAACTCCCTGAATTTATGAAATAATAGACCTTTTTTACACAGTCTTCAGTTTTATTGGTAGAAATAAAAAAATCACAAAGCAATAAGTTTTCCTCATATGTATGTTTCCTGATTTGCTGCAACTATACACAGTTTATAAATACAATAAACAATAAAAAGAATCATTAAAAACTGCTGTTCTTTGTTATTTCAAGCAAATTTCCTGATCAGGGTCAGCAGGACAGATCGAGACAGGTGTTTCAAAAAGCACCTACCTCTTGAGCTTTTTATAGATCATTAATTCATTTGAACACTGCAATGGCAACTTTATCAATATAAATTTTCTCCGCAAACATGCACTTTTTAAGATAATTAGTTTTTTATGAAAGAAGAAGTAATTTTCTACAGGAAGTCAGTAACCGTAAATCACCAGAGCTGCATATCAAGCATTAGTTCTTCCCACTTGCTCAGTCACCATATGGCACCACACACTGTGCTGAAAGATAATCACTTTATTGTTGGCTGCGTTTTTAATCAGCTACATCTCATACTGTTTTGTTAAACATTGCCTTGCAAATAAACCAGCCTTACAATACATTTTTGCCTTGGAAGAAAACATAAATAAGACCTCGTGAAACACAGGAAGATCTGCTCAAACTTGAAACCCAGCATTTAATCAATAGATTAAACATGAAACAATCAGATTCATTATTTAAAGCACCACAAAGATCCACCAAGTGAAACTGAGTTGGGAACTGAGGAAACCACTGTGCAAGGTGTCTGTTTTCTGGCAGTAGTTTGCTGGCTGAATTAAGCTTGACAGCTGCTGTCAGACTGTGATCTGCCTTGCATTGAGCTTGAGCAGCTAGTGGGGTCCACCTACACTGCAAGTGTGCACAACCAACCAGTGATTTTACACAGTGACCACCCCTGCACTTCTCTTCTGCTTTGTTCCCACGAACAAAAACTTCCAGCATGTTCCTGGGTATTCTTAAGGTAGAGGTCTTTTCTTTTGGTCTTATATTGTGTCCACTCCACCAGGAGCTCTCTGGCTACTCTGGTTCAAGTGCTCTGCAATTTTGAATAGATATAGATTCACAGGGTTTGTATTTGGTTTGCATTGCAAGGTTTTGGTAGCAACAAGACAGGGGAGAGGGAGGGAAGTGCTGCACAGCAAACACAGTCAGAAAAAGGAGTGGAACATGCAAGAGTCACCACTCTGCAGACCCCAAGAGCAGTGAAGAAGGAGGGGTAGGATGTGCTCCATACTTGGAAAGAGATTCCCCTGCAGCTTGCAGTAAAGACCATGGTGAGGCAGCTGTGCTCCTGCAGCCCCAGGAGATCTGTGCTGGAGTAGACCCCACACCAGAGCAGGTGGATGCCTGGAGGATGTTGTCATCCTGTGGGAAGCCTGATCTGGAGCAGCTCCCTGAAGAACCTGTGGACCCATGGAGAGAGGAGGATTTGTGACCTTATGGGGCACCTATGCTGGAGCAGCCTGTTCCTGAAAGACTGCACCCCATGAGAAGGGACCCATCCTGGAGAAGCTCCTACAGAGCTACAGCTCATGGGAAAGAATTGTGTAGGAGAACACATTCATGGAGGACTGTCTGTCTGGGCTGTTCACTTAAGAGTTGGACTTGATCCTTGTAGGTCCCCTCCAACTCAGAATATTCTGTGATTCTGTGGGATGTATTCGGTGCTGGAGCAGGGGAAGAGTGTGAGGGTCCTCCTGCTGAGGAGGAAAGAGCAGCAGAGGCAACTGACTCAATGTGATGAACTGACTGCAACACCCATTACTCGTCCCCCTGTGCCTCTGTAGGGGAAAAGAGAGAGACTAATTAGTGAAGTTGAGAGCCTGATGAGTAGGGGGAAAGTGTTTTTAGGATTTGGCATTTTTTCTCATTATCCTACTCTGATTTGATTGGTAATAAATTCAGTTGGTTTCCCTGAGTTTGTTCTGCCCGTGAGAGAAACAGGCTAGTGATCTCTCCCTGTTTTTATCTTGACCTCCAAGCCTTTTATTTTCACTCCCAGGTCAGATGAGGAGAGGAGTGATAGAATAGTTCCTAGCATCCAGCTATGGTCAATCCACCAAAGGGATGAAAAAGGAAAAAAAAAATATACAGCAAGAGGAAAAAAAACCCAACTTAAAAGGTTTCTTAGTCTAAGACAAGGTTTCGTAGGAGAAGAAACTGAAGAGCCATTTCTCTGAAACAACTGCAAATACACAATAGCAACAGCCTGAGATTAAAAAAGAGATAAATTAAAGGATCTTTTTATTTCTAATTTACAGAAAATTACATACAACTGACAGAATGTTATGCTTAAGTATTCAAATGCTGACATTAATACTAGCAGTGCAACCTTCTCTATAGCCTTTTGCATATGAATTGTGATACATAACCCCTTTGGTCTGTTGGAATCCTCAGGCACCCTCCTTTCTCTCATTTCCTGAGTACAGAATTAGATTATTCCTTGGGAACTGGGGGGACACTGGTGGGGAGGAACAGTTCCTGACTGTCTGAGGAATTTCTGACTCCTGGGATGGAACATACTCAGCATGGATATGCTGTTCTGCAAAACTGCACAGGAAGAAATCTTCAGATGCTCAGATTTAGGGAGAATCTCACGGGATGCTAAAACATTTCTGAAGCAAGGAGAAATGCTCTGTCAAGTATTTTGTTTCTTTCCCAGATGGTAGAGGCACTTGAACTCTCAAAGATTTGCATGCTTCTTGGTCTGAACAAAATCAGCATCTTGTTTGCAGAAAGGCTTGGTTGTTTATGAAGAGATATTCACTCCAATATTTAATCTAGTAGACAAAAAGAATGAAAAGTTTTGGAATTATTACATAATGGCTAGCTAAGTTTTAAACAATGAAAAACAGAGTATTTGTCTTACAGTCACGCTTTTATATCTGTATATAGTTCACATTATGGTTTAATAGTGGTGTTGTGGTTTTGAAGGAACAATCAGTGGTGGTGCATTCCGCCCCACACCCTTTCCAGGCTGCAGTGTGATCTGAGAAATGCATGTTGGGCCTCAGCCTTGAAAAACAGCACCTGGGCTCAGCTCTTCCCATGATTATCAGAAATACTGTCTGCTCCCAGGAATTGCTAACAAGTTCCTGTTTTCCATACAAACAGCCTTGGAAAATGCTTTTCTTCCCTGAACGGTGTAATATCCCTGTTCTCACAATTTCAAAGAAACTGACCCCAGCTGTGGCCAGGATGAAACATTATTGTGATTAAGCCCACTCGCTTGAGACCCTATGAACAGCAAAGTGAGACCCTTGGAGCTGTCCTGGGCTGCAGTGGCTGTGACCAGCAGCCTTTCCCTGGCTCAGAGCCAGCCAGTTCTCAGTTTGCTGTGCTTGGAGGATGCCTGAACGGCCACGACTCCTGGGCTCGTACCCTCACTCCTCGAGGCCCAACCCATCACCCACTGGGAGATGCAAAGGCATCCCAAGTGAGTATTTTGATGACCTCACAGAGAATTTTTTACAGGTACTTTGCTTGCATTGACTCTTTATATCTGGATCCATAAACTTGTGCCAATGATATAGCAAATGTGGGAGAAATGATGCTTTATTGGATGTTTAAGTACCTTAGATGTCTAAGTAAGTTAGATCTGTAAGCTTGTGACTTATGACTTCACTTTACTTAAATGCTGTTAAGTGTTATTCTTTTGCCAAGTCGCTAAATATAACTGAAGTTTTAAGTTAGATTAAATGTCGTTAAGTGTTATTTCTCTTTTAAATTGTCAATGTTAAGTTATAAATTAAGGCTAAGTTAAATTAGATATGAGTGTTGTTCCTTTTTTAAATTGTTAGACTTAGGCTATAACTTATGTTAAAGTACTATTAAGTTTGAGTGCTGGTAAACTTTTAGCCTGCATTCGTTGTTACCCTTGCCTTTTTATCACATCCACCTAAACACACACACAAAAACACACACATACACACGCACCCTAAATAGTTCCCAGTACAATCTTGTTTTGATTGCTTGGATTTTGTTTGGTTTTTTTGTTTCTTATTTTTTCTTGGTGTGTCTTTAGTGTCTTGTAAGTAGTAAAGTGAATTTTCCCAAAAAACTTTGTTGTGTGGTCACTTAATATTAAATCTGGCTTTTGCTAATAACTTTGCTGATGATTTTTTAAGATCTCTGACAATCGTTCATAACAGAACAATCACAGAGAGACACAGGGATGGGAAATGTCCTGGGTTGTCCCTAAACCAGGACAGAAATCAGAGAGTATCAAAAAGATGACATTGGCTTTAATGGGTATTCTATAAGGAAAAGAACAGAAGGGAAATGTAAAAGTTTATACTTTTATATTGACCTTATTCATAGTTTCAATGTTTCTGTGTGAAGCATTATGGAACCCTTGCTTTTAGCACCAGTGATGTACCAGGTTTTCTTATGTTGGCACGAACGTCTCATTGTTTAAGGAAGAATGAATGATAATTCTTGAATTTATCAAAATTATTTAGCATTTAGTTTCATATTTTTCTGTGTTCTTTCCAGTTTTCTCTGGATTTAGATGTACAAGGAAGAGGAATTCCTACTTGTTTTCTTATATATAAATAAGTTTTCAGTTATTTTTTCTCTGCTCCCAGCTTGCAGTATCTAAGGAATAAATCCTGGTGGGAAAGAGAGGATAGTGCACATGTGTGTGCATATGATATAGACATTACAACTGCAACCATTAGGAGCTGATTTTGCATGCTCATTCACAGAGGCTGGGGTGGCACACTGGATCCTGATGGTTGCAGCCCTAGAGAATGAATAAAACATGCATTTTTCATTTGGCAAGCTGAGAGACTGGCATCAGGGAATGAGTAGCATGCCTTCAAGTTTAAGGGATGTGAGAATCATGTGGAGTTAAGGAGGAACATAGGAAAAGTGAATATAATCCTGAGCCATAGGAGGAACATAGGAAAAATGAATATAATCCTGAGTGTTACCTTTCGTAAATCCTGAGGTTCTGGCACCGTTCATGGCATTAACCATAAACCACTTGTGATTATGGCAACATTTGCTATGACATTTAGATATGTCTGCTCTTTATAAAATGTTTTGCCAAGCAGGGGTTTCTGTGTACAATTTGATTAGTCATTTATTCAAGGAAATTCTGTGTCAGTTGCCAGGAGACAGGAATAAAGTGCTTGGCTCTGGGAAAGTTCTCTTCCCATCATGGATATTTGAAGGGACTCCCAGGCAGATTGAGCCTAACCTTTTCTGCTCCCAATAGCATATGACAGAGGGGCTCCTGGATATGCTCTAACCCATAAAAAAACCGCTGAAATCAGCTCTATAGCTGATGAAGGTTTATGGTTAGATCTTAAGCTCTTTCCATTTCATATGCTGTGTGTGTTTCAGGGGAAGGAGTAGGGGCAGAACAGCTGATGAGTTTGATATTTGGGTTTAGGTATCCACTGATGCATTACAAACTTTAATTAAAATTATCAGAGCAATGTGTCTTCCTTGTGCCAATTTTTGCTTCACAGGGAATCTAGTAAACAAATGCAGAATAATCTGTGCATCTCAAATGTGTGCCCGTCTCTCTGTAATAATGCTTCCACATTTCCAGTTAAGCCTACCAAAAATTACCTAAAACAAGATTTTGGGAAGATCTGTCTTTCTGTAGGCCATAGAGTTAGCCTGAGCATTTTCTTTCAGTCTATAATGCTGAAAATTCCAGAAATTGAGCTTTATTTTTATATATCTACACATACCTCAGAATGAGAAACAATTTGGCTGCATTTTCTTAGTTGTGAAGTGGTTTGGATGGGTTTTTTGTTTGCTTGTTGGAGTTTTTTGTTGTTATTATATTTTGGTTTTGGTTTGCTTTTTTTCTGTTTGAGAAGTTAGGTTTTGTTCTTAGCTTTTTTGGTTTGTTTTTTCTTTTCTTTTGTCAGCATGATTTTTTTTATTTTGTTTGTTTATTTTTTTGCATGATTTCATACAAAATTTTGGCTGAGAACTGTTCTGAGTCTATAAAAATCTGATATTTCTGTCTCTTCCTTGGATTTGACTCAGCAGTCCTTTGACATTACCAGGACTATGGCTGGGGATTGAGTGTTGGCAGTTGTGGGATGGCACAAGAAACTGAATTGGTGAATGGCTCTTCTTGGTATCTTCAGCTGTCTGGAGGCTTTGAAATTCAGATGGGAACCAAATTATAGAGTTGTTTTGGTAAGGGAAAGATTTTCCCAGGAAAAAGGGATGACATTTCACTAAAGAAGTGTGAAGCACAAGTAGAATTATACCATTGAGTATACTCATTGTCTGGAGTGGATTTGCATAATCTTAGTCATGTAGAGGTGAGTAACTATGTGAGTAATGCCAGTGACTTCTGCAGATTCAGTCAATACTTGTGTAGCAGAATTGGATTGTTTTTCTGACTGCTCACAGTTTTCCCTACCTTTCATTATTCCAATTTGAATAAATTCCAATTTATTCAAAATCTTAACAACTGTTTTTCTGGAGTAATTTCTCCTTTTCTTGATTAGTTTTTATGAGACTTTATAGTTGAAGTCTTTCCATTAAAGATTATAAGAAATATAACCCTTTTATCTGAGGATATTTTCCTGTAGCCACATGAAATAGTTTATGTTATTTTAGAAACACCTCTGAGAGAGCTGCCACTGAGTTACCATGTTCTGAATAACATTCTCATCACAGAAACATTAAGTGTCTAGATTGGGGAATCCTCAAGTGTTTCTTACTCTTCCTTATTGTCTTGCTTTTTTGCCTTACCTAAGCACATCCAAAACTTTGATCACTTTAAGAGTGCAATACCTCTTGCAACCATGGATGATGTTCTTGGCTTACCAAGAGAAAACATCTTACAAGTAGTTTGGTAATATTTTTGCCTAGTTGAACAACCATAAAGCAAAGTAGACATAACCAGAATTTATATCCAGCAACTTGGTTTAAGATTGGTTTCCTTTGATTCCAGCTAATCCTGATGAAATTTCAACTAAATCCAGATTAATTCAAATTGCCTAGTAAGTATTTCCTTCTCAAGCAAGGCATTTGAAATCACTTGTAGGTTGCAGATCCCCTCCTTTGACTCATTCCTGAATGCTTAGTGTAATGCATTCTTGACTTTGTTTGATGGTTTGAGAATACATTGTAGGAAAGAAGACTCACCAAATTTTACCTTAATCTAGTTTCTGGCTTTTTCTTATATTCTTAGTGTATTGTAACGTTCCTCTGAATCCTGCTCCTTGCCCACTCTTGTATCCAGGGTCATAGTTACCTACCTATTGGTTAATATCTTTTTATTAGACCCTTGCAGCCAGCAGCCCATCCTGACAGCGACAAAAAGGACTATTCTATGAGAAAGCATTAGCTTTTCCTATCCAAGAGTATTTTTCTTCCTAGCTTTGGAGACATGCCTCTCTTTTTCTGCAATTACTGTCTGTCTCTTGTTATGCTGCTGTTCAATTCTCCTATGGAGGGAACTGCAGGTTTCTGTGCTGTCAAGCCTAAATCCTTAAATGAGTTTATCTTCAAAAGAAAACATGAAGCAAAATAAGAGGAATTAATTTGCTCAAAATTTGTGACCTATGAGTATAGCTGAAGCAGAAATGAAATATCAGTTCTCCAGTGTTACTCTCTTACTGAAATGTTACTCTCTTTCAGACAGATTGAGTGGAATCCATTGCTTCCATCTTAAGCATCCAAGAAGTATATTTTTAAAGTTCAGGTTGCTGCTTTAAACTTTTTTAGCAATCACTGAAGAGAGCATGCTCTGGAGTGGATATCTTAAGCTATCCAAAGAAAGCATTTTAAAAAGTTAAATGACCTGTTATCAGAAGAATTAATCCTAGAGGTGCAAAGTAAACATCAGACATAAATGTTATTTGTGAGTAGGAATTACAATATTAAAGTGAGAGGGCATAACTTGCTTTATTCTGGTTATAAGCTGTGATATCGGCCACCATAGGAGATTGTCTCACAGTAAAGAAAAGCACGCTCAATACATATCCAATCTGTGTCCCTCAATTAAAAAGGACTATACAGAATTGAAACAATGTTGGGGTTATCAGGACTGATTTAAATTAATTGCATTGGAAATTAGAAATGTAACCTGGTCTTTATGTGGTGAACAAAAGGATGTGAAGAACATGTAACAGATAAACAGCAGGAAACTTCTTTCAGAATACAGAGAGCAGTTACCAGTGCAGTGACAGTAACACGTGACTCACTTTTGCCTGCTTGAAAAAGGTAGAAGTCATTTTATCTTGATTTCTTTTTTTTTTTTAATTTAGAACATTTTGGTGTGGCATATTGTAGAGGCCTGTGTAGAATGGGAAGAATCCTAAAGTTGCCACTTAGAGAAATGAATAAAACATACAATGTTATTAATATTTATAACTGGTAGCACAAAGAAGGCTGGTAGCAGCCTAATTAATGCTCAGTGGTATGAAAAGGTCTGCATGTTGTCCCCGTTGGACAGCAGTCAGTGAGGCTGGATTCTGAGCTGGCTGATACAACATCCCTCACATGTCACGGTGTTTCCCTCTGTGATTCTGCCTTACACCCTGCCTGTGAGATACATACCCTTGGTGCAGGTTTTCAGAAGGTCTGGTCTTTTCCTAGATCATAGCTGTCCTGATAGGCAGCTGTGGTGTTTTGGGAAGGTGAGTTGGAACCAGTCAAGCTGAGCTAATATAAACACTTGAGCACACTTGCGCAGTCAATTGTTTGTTACTTGTTTGAAAAAATTATCATCTTTTAAGTGCATTTTGAAGAACTGTGACAGAGTCTATGAAAATCTGTGCTTCAATTTAATTCAAAATCATTCTGTAGATAGATTTTAATGAAGACAAGCATGCTTTTAAAAATTATATTGACAATTATATTGTTGTTCCTTGCAAGTTTAAAATAATTAAGGGAATACAAAACTTCCAGGATATAAACATCAAAATAACCTAGATAATGATAATTTACATTACAGTTATTGAATTTATTCAGTTGTAGAACTCAGATGACAAACATGGTAAAAATACTGTGATTAGTAAAGTGCTTTGCCTATAACTGACATTTAAAGACATAAAGACACCAGAAAAGATACAAAACCCAATACAAATTATAACCAGTAGTCTCCTTTCACAGCAAAAGTATCTGTTTGGCTAAAGTATAAGGAAATAAGGAAATAAGGCCCTGAGACATAAGGAAAAAAAATCCTTAGGAATGTGTAAGAAACACCCTCTTTCCTATTATTAAATCTGTCCTTTGTCATTTTGTTTTTTCTCCTCTTAGGCATATAAACTGCTCTCCCTCAACCTCCCACATTCATCATAAGGCAGAACTGAGTAGGCTTAAGGGAATAATTTAAAATATGTTTCTAAAGATTCTTGAACGTATTTTCATGGCCATTATGGAAAAGCAATAAGGATTAAATTTGCCACAGACATGGGGATCTGTTTGTATTTTGCACTTCATTTCATTAAACCCTCATTTCAAATATGGGTAATTTATTAGGACATATTTCTAGGTAGGAAAGAATGAACTGGCATGTATTTTATGTTCAATTCATGTTTCTTTATGCGGATCTGCTCATCAAAGTGTGAGGTGTGAAGCATCTTGCTGAAGTGACAGAAAGTTCTGCCTCTGGAAGTTCTGCTTCCCCATTATACAATTGCTCTTCTGAAGAAGATGAGATGTGTTTCAACATGGAGGAAATGGAGTGGAAATCAGGAATCTGGAGTTCTTTCAGAACTCTGCCACTAGCCAACTCTGTCATCTTGATTATACTACCCTGAAATAAAAACTTTACATAAAAATGAAGCTGAATTGAGATGTTTTTATTCCACATACTCTTGCAAATGCTTTGTTTTATACTTTTTTCCCCCCTACCACATTTGCCATAACTTTAGCTAGAAAGTAGAGCCCTGCTCCTTCACATTTTAAGTCTGGATTTGTTCAAAACAATATGGTACTCTTTAAGTATATCTATAGCCTTCAGCTTATGTAAAATACCCAGACAATAGCCTGATGGTTACATAAGGTTCAAAGCATTAGTTAGTCTTCTGTATCTTAAAATGGAAGAAAATTAAAATTTAGATAGCAGTAAATATTTTGGTAAAATAATAGGTATGACATGTTCAGGGAAAATTTTGAGGGTTGTTTCAACATTTGAATCCTTTTTAATGTAACCTTACATTTTCTCTAGCATCAGTCTTTCTATTTATCTGTATATACCCTGTATATAAACATGCTGAAGTTCAAATTAGACTTTCAAGTTCCTATATAATATTGGTAATACTGTTTGGGTGGTTTTTTTTTTTGTGGAGCTCTATTTATTTCCTTGAGATCTCTTTCAAGCTAGAGCTCTATGATTCTGTGATTGATTCTGTCATTGATTTTTATATGGATTTATTCATACACCCGAGTGCAAATATGTATCTTAGTTTTTCTTTTGATGAGGGGATTTGGTGTCTGCCTAATAAGAAAGTTTAATATTCAGCATGAACACAACCAACAAAAATTAAATGAACTGTTTCTTCTACTGTATTCTTTAGATAATTTGAAAGTTAAGATTTTTCCCTTTCCACTTTTATACTTGCCTCTGGATATTTATGACTGTCAATGACATTCAATAGATTTCATGAACAAAGAATATGATAATAAGTCCTGAGCTGTTGTGTTACTGCTGCTATTTCCTTTCTCAGTTTCTAATATAATGGAGAAAATAAAACCTTAATCACTAACAATCATTGGTAAACTAGCATCACAACTCAGTTCCATAGGGATGATTTGCTCACACCTTGCATGCCATATATAGCATTAGAAGCTTTTAAAGTCTTATTGCTTGCCATCAATTTTAATAAAAACACCTCACATCTGTTATTTTAGTTTTAATGAAAAGAAAATTTCATTTTTGTGTGTGTGTCAATGGAAATTAGGAATTAAGTTTTTCAGCACATGCATTATCAAGGGGGATTAACTTAATGATTTATTCATTGTTTTTTTTAAGTGTTTCATTAGAATTCATATTCTTCCTAGAGAGAAGTGAAAATTATTAGGGAAGGCAAAGGTGGCAAAACTTTGCATTTAGGAACTGGTCGAAAGAGGAATGTACAGATTTGTGGTATAATTGCTTAGTAATTATTACACTATATTTTCCAGTATACAACTGAGGGCCCTTGCCATTCCTTTTATTCCTAGTATACAATGGAAATGACATTGTTAACAAAGTGGTACCCATACTAAATCTCCAGGATGGACATAAAAATCTGTGTCTCACAACCTGTGGACTGTACCTTCTCTCTTCCATCTCTCATCTTTTTATCTTATTTTCTGTTAGAATAATCTATCTGCTTCATGGACTTATTTAAATTTCTGTGGCATGAAGGGTTCTTATGCAATGGGAAACATTATCAGGTACATCAGGTTTGGCATGGTATGAGTCCTTAATGTTATCTTAGGTTATATCAGAATTATGAATTGTTTAAAATTGTTGTAGGACATTTGAGGAGTGTAAGCATTAAGGCAAAAACACAACCACTTGATAAAATTAAAGGTAGATTTAAAATAACTGAACAAGGCTGTTTAAGGGATATATAAATTCACACAAATACAAGCAGTATGCCATTAATATTTAATTTTAAACTGGTTTTAATTTATCTTTCCTGCAGGAGCTTGGATCTGGCTTAATTGCTTTATTTTAAGCCCATGTTCAGGTTATAAAGAATGCTTTTTTAACTTTACTTGAGACACAGAACAAGTAGTATAATATTTACAATGTAAGCTCAGTTAAAATTTTTTTGTATTGTTTTCCTTCTAATGTGTTATTCTGGAAAGGACTAATGCTTATTTTTTTTCCCCATTATTAGCAGAGATACCAGGCCAGTGCATACACTGTGCTCATGAATGCAGGGATGAGCACTTGCTGCTTCAAAAAGGGATGAAACTAGTTGATGGCAATGATAGTCCTAGAAGTCTACACAGGATTTATAGCATCTGTTAATCTGTGATAAATAATAAAGTATTGGCACACAAAGGAGCTGTTTAATTTCTATATTTATTACATTAATATGGTCAAGCCAGGATCTTGGCAGAAAATAGTCTCATTTCTTTTTAAAATTCTGCTTCCTTCAAGCAACAGGGCCTTGGAAAATGATATGTAGATGATTTTTAGAATACAGAAATGTGAATCTTGGCTTTGAAGCTGATCATATTTTGTCAAATTACTAAATTTTAAAACAGTCTCCACTAATTTTAAGATTCAAGTAAGATGGCCTCCACACAGTTAACAAAATATTCTTCACTGTTATCTGGACTAGTGCTTACTGTGCTCAGGGCACTCAAAAAGAGAGCAGATACATTACAGATTTATCAACAGTCAGCCTTTCCAGCCTTTAGGGGGAAAAGCTGAAAAGGAAGACTTCTAACTCAGCCCTCCCTCATGCAAACATACTTAGAAAGTACACGGGTACAAAGAGCTGGGAACACTGGCAAAATCCCTGCAGATAGAGAAGGGACTATGTGCTAGGCTGGAGGAAGGAAAGGAGTGTGCAGCTGGAAAGGAATTATCAATGAAAATACAGGAAGAGGATATGAAAACAGGCATGGAAGGACTGCTGCACTCCAGGTAAATGGACAAGAGAGATCGAGTCTGGACACAAAAAATGTTATATTTAAGACTCCAGAGAAATGATAAAAAAAAAAAAATAGAATCAGAGAATCATCGAATCATCAAGTTTGGAAGAGGCCTTCAAGATTGTCTAGTCCCACCAGCATCACCAGAATCACCTGTAAAACATATCCCAAGTGCCACACCCAGACACCTCCTGAACACTTCCAGAGACCGTGACTTCATCACCTCCATGGACAACTGATTCTAGTGCCTAACCACTCTTTCAGTGATTTCTTTTCCTAATATCTAATCTGAACCTCCTCATGAACAACTTAAGATCATTTCCTCTCATCCTTTTACTTAAGACATAACAGAAGAGACTGACTCCCACCTTACTATGGCCTCCTTTTGGATAGTTGTAGAGAGCAATGAAGTTCCTCCTGAGCTTCCTTTCCTCCAGGCTAGACAATCCAAGATCCCTCACGCATTCCTCATAGGACTTGTTTTCTAGACCATTCACCAGCTCCACTGCCCTTCTCTGGATATGCTCCAGAACTTCAATATCCTTTTCATAGTGAAGGGCCCAAAACAATACAGAATTTAAGGTGTGGCCTCACCAGTGCAGAGTACAGAGGACAATCAGGCCTGCTGGTCACACTATTCTTGATCCAGGCCAGGATGCCATTGGCCTTCTTGTCCACCTGGGCACATTGCTGGCTCACGTTCAGCCAATGCTCAACCAGGACCTGCAAGTCCCTTTCTGCAGGGTAGCTTTCCAGACACTCTGTCCCCAGCCTGTAGAGCTGCCTGAGGTTGCTGCAGTTGAAGAGCAGGACCCAACATTTCACCTTATTGAGTCTCACACAGTTTTCCTCTGCCCATCAATTCAGATCATCCAGATCCTTCTGCTGAGTGTTCCTACCTTCCAGCAGATCAACGCTCCCATCTAACTTGCTGCCAGCTGCAAACTTACTGAGTTTTCATCCAAATCAGTATATATAAATAAAGATTTTAGACAGGACCAACCCACTACTGAACTTGCTGCCAGCAAATGGTTTTAATTCCACTCACCACCACTCTCTGGTCTCATCCTTCCAGCAAGTTTTTCACTCAGGAAAGAGAGAACTTATCCAAATCACGAGCAGCTAGTTTCTACATCATAGTGGATGTAGAAAAATTATTAGGCTATCTTACCCTTATTGATGATTTTGAAAATAGTTTGTGATTATTTTATTTATATTATTGAAGCATTTACTAGTCACAGCCAAAATCTGGCTCTGTTCTCCTAAGTAATAACTTGGAGACAATACTCCCCAAAGGCCATCAAAGCTTTAACGTGTTTGATTGAATACCTTCTTAGATGAATGCCTTGCAAGCACTGGTTTTGCCTTAATTAAAAGCTCAGTCTGCTTAAATAGAGTTATTAATTAGATAGGGTCCTCACAAGTTAGTGAGAAAAGCTTAGGTATGATGAGCCATGTTAAATAGAACAACATCTGGTGTTAGCAACATTCTCAGTATTGGGTGCTTATTACACTCTGTCTTAAGGACACATATTTAATATTTGGCACTTTTAAATCCATTCAGCAAGCCAGATTTATGAGTCATATATTTTCTTTCGTTCTTATTTCTATACCTATGTACTGAAGTGTCTGTATAGGAGCACAGGACATTTATTAGGAAAAGAAAATTAAAATTTCAAATATGTATTTTTTAATGGCCTTTTATGAAAGGATCACAGGCTGATTTTCTCTGTTGTCTTCTCAAGTGCATCTTGTTTAGCTGGTAAAAAAACAGCTGACCTAATTTTGAGATTGATTAGTTGGTCATGGCAACTGTCAGCAGCAGATTTTTGGCTGCTACTGGTAGGACTTGTTGATAGGTTGCTGTTATCTCCTAATGTCCCCCAAGAATACAAGCCTGCAAGGAGAGATGTGAGATGTGTATAAATGTGGCAGAACATCTTACAGCCTGAGGCACCCATAACCACTGAAGTCTTAAACATTTCAAATTCCATGGGTAGAGATGACTGCTTCTTAACCATCTTATAATCTTGGCTGAAATTTTTGTCTCAACAGTAGGTTAATAGAGAAGATAATTTTATAATCCTTCATGGTACGGCTCTTTCTTTGTCTTTAAAAAAATAAATCTTGAATAAGTTTTTCTAACAAGAAATTATGCATCCATAATAAACCCTGGAGGAGACAATTCAATAAAAGGATACATATGCATCAGGAATTCATTCAATAGTCTTGATTTCCCTTGGTTCCTTTAGCTTTTCCTTCAAGCTTTAAACTCCTAGAACCAAATTCATCCCAAATGTATATTGAGTTCCTTGCAGTCAACGGAGGAATGTTGCCAGTGTGTTTGAAGCTCAGAAGGGTTCTGTATTTAGTTATAATAAGTAAATAGTTTATACTGAACTGCTGGTGGAAACTTCCTCTTAAGTCTTGAAGCATGGTGTTGTGCCTCACTTTAGTGGCAAATACAGAGCATGCTGTGTGTATCTGGCTGCATGATGGACATTTTATTTATTTATAGAAGGATACTATGGGAGAAATTATCAAAAGCTTTACTGAACTCTAAAACTATTACATTAACTGGCTTCCTGTGATCAGCTGAGGGGGTTACATTGTCATAAAAGAAAATCAGGTTTGATAAGTTGGACCTTTCTTTTATAAAGCTGTGCTGACTGTGACCAATCACTGTATTGTTCTCATGAGTTTTTCAATATATCTCATGATAATTTTCTCTATAGCTTTATGAAGTGAGATGGACAGTCCTGTAGCTTCCAGGGTCCTCCTTCTTCCCCTTGAAAATCAGGATGTTTGCCAGCTTACAGTCAGCTGGGACCTCTCCAGATTCCCAGGACTTCTCAAAAATCATTGCAAGTTTTGCAATGACATCAGACAGGCCCTTGAAGATTCTAGGTTTAATCCCATTGGGCTCCATGATTTGTAGTGATCCAGCTGGAGCAGCAGATCCCACACAAGCTCAGGGTCACCTGGGAGTTGATCATTGCCAGTCATGATCCTCCAGCTCAGGGCACTGAAATCCCCTTGGTCTGTCATCAGTGTTGAAGAGGCAAAGAATGCATTAAAAATCTCAGCCTGATCTCTGTCCCAGTTTATGAGGTGACCATCCAAATTCAGTAACAGGACGATGTTGCACAGCTTTTTGCCATTAATGAATTTTGGAAAACTCTTTTTATTGTCCCCCACGTTTCTGGCCAGCTTCAACTCCAGTTGAGCTTTGGCTGTATGAATTTTCTCCCTGCAGTGGCAAGCAGCATATTGATATTCTTCCCCTGACCTCACTCCAATTTTGCCTTATTTTAAAGAGAAGATCCCCTTGTTCAGCCGACTCCAGGCTTCACCTGCTTGGCTTCTTTCATTTTGGAGCTGCTGCTTCTGTGCTCTTAGGTGTTGATGTTTAAAAAGTGACCTACACTGATAGACCTCGGATCCTGCAAAAACATTTTTCCAGGGAGTCTTAATCACTAGGTGTCTGAGCAGCCTGAACTCTGTTGTATTTATGTCTAGAGCTGAGGTTTTGCTGGCACTTTTCCTCCTGTCATCAGAGACTTTAAACTTGATCACTGGGTCATTGCTGTGGCCAGGACAGCTTCCAATCTCCATTCTGTGGACAAGCAGCAGATAAAGGAGGCCACCTTTTTTCCTTTGGACCTGTTTCATCAAGTTTTCATTTAGGTTTTTAGGAGCCTTCTGGCCCAGGCTGTGCCAGCTGTACAAGGGTGGTTCACGTGGAAGTGTCCCTCAGTTCCTCAAAGAATAATTAATTGTCATGATTTTCCTGGCTAGGAAGTCTATAGTAGACTCTCAATTGTGCCACTGACAATTGTGAGCTCCATACATTCTAACCTTTCCATCACATACAGTGCACAAACTTAGGAGGTGCTGGAAATCTCTAATGAATTCTCTGAGGTAGATCTGAAATATGATTTTTCCATTGCTGATGGCTTTTGTTTATCATTGTCCTGGATAATGCTGCAGTCAAAATGATTATCAAATGTTTGGTGGCTTCCGTTCACAAGTGCTTGTGAAAAGCTTGTAAACTTTCCTGGTTTGGTGGGCTTGTACTCCCAAATGTATCTGAAAGAAACGTACAACTCCAAATAATTCCCTCAATAAAAGAACAGGAGAAAAAAAGCACTATTAAAATTCAAACTTAATTGGAAAAGAAGAATAATTCAGCACACAGAGTCCCATTGGTTTTATACTTAAAAATCATAAGGGTATTGGAGTGTAAGGGGAACAAGAGTTTTCTCCCAGAGCTGCAAGTTTTCCTTTAGAATGCTTTCCACTTCACCACTTTGAATCACAGTTATTTCTGTGGAAAATCTTGTCTGCCTTTTTTTTTT
>VZTB01012924.1:41532-72264 GCA_013397245.1 Thryothorus ludovicianus | reverse complement strand
ATGGCAGGTTAATCATCCATAATGAAGCACAGTTATTTTTGGACTCTAATTTCAATACAAGAAACAGCTACTAAAATTGCCCCAGAGAAGAGAATGGAATTCCCACTGTTGCAGTTTTTTGATAAATTCATACCTTGAAAAATAACCTGCTTCATTATAAAAGTGGATGCTCACAGGGCTTCCTCTTTTCAGTCAGGAATGGATATCTGTCTTGAGAGATACAGAGACATCAAATAAAGTAATAATACCCCATTTTATAATGAAAGGCCTATGGCACAAGAAAAGTATGTGACTTTAATCAACTTTATTAAAAAACAGAAACTGGTGTGAGTGTGAATATATCTCCAAGGAGTCCAAATCCAGGGCACTGACATCTGGGTTAGGCTTTCCAAATACTCCCCACTCCCCAAGAAAGGCAAAATACATCAGAAAGCAGCCTGAAAAGCTGACACTGCATCGGGTACTGCTCTGACACATAAGCTGGCACTGTATCTGCAATTTCCATTACAATCTTTCCAAAAGGTGGCCATGTTGAAGCTGCCTCATCTCTGTAGGTGTCTTTTGTCCAGACTGACTCCTGAAATATGGCAGCAGATAATTCAGAGGGGTTTCACATGGCATGGGCCAAAACCACATCTAGCCTGAAGCTCTATCAGTGTGTAACAGGAAGCATTTATATCTTGTTTGATTTACCAATGTAGGATTGGGGTTTTGATTCCACCAGCCTTGTAGCTAGGCACAATGAAACCAAATAACCATATTTCTCATTAGAAAGAAGTAATGGTTCTTTCAAAAAGAAACCACAATTTGAAATTGATAAATGATCTCTATAAGCAGGACCATACACTTTCTGCTCAGTCCCAACACAGCATATATGTATATGTATATATATACATACTATAGACAGAGAATAATGGAACAGCTTTAATATTTTATAGGGTTTCCATAACCTTACATTATATATAGCCTTAAGTAGAAGACAATACATTTTAACAGTAAGAAAAAAATGTGCTGGAAAGGCTTTCACAGAACCATTATGGGTTCTCCATTTGCTGAGACTTGTAAAAGGGTACAACATATGAAGACTTCATACAAAAATCTAATATATATTTCAAATTCTTTTTTGTATGAGGCCTTTATTGGACTAACTGAGTTTCTATAAACACAGCAATTATGTAAAACAGGCCATTGCCATCTGCACAGCAGTGATGTCCCCAATTACAGTGCCTGACTGGTTGCAGTAGGAGCCAGTGTACCTCACCTAAATACCTTAACCTGAACAGGCCAAATGTCTCTTTGAACCCTTCAGAAATACTCTCTCTCCCTCCTCTCTCTCCTTCTTCCTCTTTCTCCCTGTCTCCCTCTCTTTTTCTCTCTCTCTGTCTCTCTATCTCCAACTTATTTAATAGGACTGATTCTAATCTTTAAAATCAGTCATTTAGGATGCCTGAATGAGATTAACTAGAGCTCCACAATTCCTTTCTATCATTTTAGCCTTATTTTAATGCAAATTTCAAGTTAAGATGTTATGATTCATAAAATCAAAACTTGCAGAGCTACACAGAAGTCAGGCATGCTGTGTTTTTAGTCTCAAAATAGCTCACATTTACTACAGATCTTATTACAACTATGAAATTTGTGTAGGGCAGTAATGAAACTGTCATGCTAAGCATAAAATCAGCTATTTTGCTTTGTTGCTAACTGCCTCTTTGTTTGTATTATATTTCATAAGTGTACTGTATCTTCATAAATATGATGGAATACAATAATAACTTTAGGGGAACTGGTGGAACTACTTTGTTTTGTGAAAGGTATTATGTTATTTTCTTACCATTTATATTGAAACTTGTGCTGACTGTGAATATTGATAAAACTAGAAGATTTTTAGAAAGGAAAGGAATTGTTTAAAATTAAATAATGACACTAATTAAAAAGAAGCCTAGAACTGTGCTGAATGGTTATAAGAGTTTGTTATACAGATACGTAACCTGACTTTGAAATAGAAAATGAAGCAAATTAAGCAAAACTGTAGCCTTATTTTCTGAAGCTGGTGAACAGAATAGCTCATGAATTTCATTAGCTACAAGACATTCAGTGTTTGCAAAAACAAGGAAATGAGTAAAGACCTCTTCACCTACCAAGAAATGCATCAAGTAAGAATGTTAATACTGGTAAAGTACTCTAGACATTGAGAATATTTTTCCTGGAACAAATAAGATTTCTTTTCCCAAGATTTTAATCTTGAGAGTTTGAACAAATCTGGCAACAAGAAACACTTTCAGAGAGTTAGATGTGAAAATCACACTCTAGCTCAGATAAATTAATTTCTGTAAAATTATCACACCTGTGTATCAATGGGAGCTTGTTGTGAATTCAAGATTTGACTTAATGTAAACATTTCTTTAAAGGCTTGTCTGTGATCTAAGTCTCTCCCTACACACCAGTCTCTGACTTTAGGAAACCCTGTTCATTTGAACACCTTAGCAGTAAAGAGGGCTTGGAGATCTTACAGCACCTTCTCATACCTAAGGGGTACCATAGGAGTGCTGGGGAAGGAGTTGTTACAAGGACATGTAGTGACAGGACAAGGAAGAATGGCTTCAAACAGAAAGAGGAAAGGCTTGAATTGGATGTTAGGGACAAATTATATACTGTAAGGTTAGTGAGGCACTGAAACAGGCTGCTTGAAAAATTGTGGTCCCTCCAACCCTGGAAGTGTTCAAGGCAAGGCTGGATGGGGCTCTGAACAACCTGGTCTAGTGGAAAGTGTCCCTTCCAGCCCAAATAAATAAATAAATAATCTGTAAGATCCCTTCCAGCCCAAATCATTCAATGATTTTATGAGTCATAGGAGGTAATTTTGCTATTTTCTGATAAACTACAGCTTCACCCACTATTAATGTGAAGAATCTTTGGTAATTGTGCTCACTTATTAAGTCTTCATGATTGTCTTGGATGCTAATCCTCTTTGCAGCCCATTGCCACAGCAAACACCCACTGCTTCTGGTACCCACCCAGGAAACTGCAGGCCCCACTGGTGCTTGACATCTCCTTTTTCATAACTTCATTTCTTTCTTAATTTAAATTATTGAATTTATAAACAAAATATTCCCATTAACCCTATTAGATAAATAAGCCCTCATTTCCTTATTTTCTGGATAAATTGTGGTTTGTGTCTAAGAGTGTTACATCCTGATGTATCCCATCTAAGCTACCACCTAGAAGGTCTACTCTCCAAGGTTTTCTTATCTTCGGGACTTTTATTTATTAACTTAAGAGTCTCCAGAAAGCTAACTATAGGTGTTTACATTAGATCAGATGTGTCTGAGTTCAGGACCCAGAAGATTTAAACTCTGAGTATGAAACTCAGTAGGTTTCAGTGACACAGTTGGGTAAGGTCCACATTAGTCCATTTTCCTGTGGGCAGAGTAATGTTCAGAACTGTGAAATAGAGCTACTCTGTATGCAGACATAGGGGAAATAAAAGACCAGTTGGAGAACTGGTGGCTAAGAGGGCAATTCAAGTATTTGTGATTTGGCGCCACAAGTCTGCTCTAAGAGGAGGCAAGATGTTTTGAACCTGCCTCCCTGAAATGGGGTTTCATACCTTCATCAGGCTAAAAAGTCAATGCAGAGCCTGGGAGAAGGGATCAAACCCCTCACCAACTCAGCCAGGCACGCCGATGTCAATGTTAATCCCAGGATCCAATTTTCCTGCTCCTCTGGCTCCATAACCATTCAATGTTAAAACTGGCCACTATAACACCATGTTCCTCAGCAAGACAATTTAAGAAACCAGACTCCTGGCTGATCAAAGTGTCTGCCATGTCCTGTTGATCTAGGAAGAGAGCCAGGCATTTAAACACTACTCTAATCCATCAATTAAATAGAATGTCTGAACTGAGTGAATTTAACTGCCCCCCATAGATTTTTCATAGGCACTTCTTTCTGGCTCCTTCATGTGCATTATATGGGGTGACAGAAAGCTAAATTTTCATGAAGCAGGTAGCTAAGAAAGGTGGCCTGATAATTTTCATTTCAGCTATGCAGATGATTCAGTAGGAAGATGATGGAATAATACAAATTCAGATTAAAAATAACATTTTTTGTAACTGAACATAGGAGCAACTTAATAATGAAAAGATTGTCATCATTGTCATTTCTGATTAGGTATCTATCTAGGTATGAAATACATTAATGTAAGGAGAAGCCATGCTCTTAGCGCAGAGAGAATGAGAAATTTTTCTCTCATATTGATTACTTCTGAAGTACTATTCCTCTAACAATTTCCTTCATTTATCACACTCTGAGGTGGCTTTATCTGCAAGACTTGCAATTTGTGGTCCCCTAAATGGCCTGTTGATTAACTCTGCATGCACTCTGGGCAAAAAATTAATGACGTTCCTTTAGTACACAAGTGCCCATTATAACTGGAAGTGAGCACTAAAACCCAGGAGATAATCTAGAGTAACTAATGGGGTGGCTATTAGGGACTGCAATGTAGCAGAAGATATTATTTTTTTTTTTTTAGTTACAGTGAAAGTTGTTTGAAATATCTGTTCTTTTCTACTAGCGAGTACTAGCAATCCAAATCAAATTTAGTCTCTTGAATTAAATTTTACTGTTTGTAGAATGAAAAGTAGAGAGTTACTATAGTATTCAGTGCAAATCACTCTTGTGAGATTTTGAAAGCTTCATCGCAAAAGTCTGATTTCACTCATTGAAACAATTAGTTTGTTTGTTGACAAGGAACAAAAATAATGTACAGGTTATGTTTCCACTGCTTCCAGTATGGTATATTATTGTTACATGAAGAGAAAATATGTTGAGATCTCACATCATATGTGCAGGTAGAATATACTGGCACAGTATGAAAATGGAAATGAAACTCTCCTATTGCCTACAGAAGGGCATCACAGAATAATAGTGGGGTAAAGAGCTCTCAGTCCATAAAACAAAGTAAACAAAATGGCTTTAAGAGGCCAGAAGTAATAAAATGCAATAAGGGTAGAACACATATCAATAGTTCTATCTGGAAATACTCTCCATATAGAGACAGAGCCCTGCACTTAAACTTGCTCTTTAACAATGAAAAACTGGAGACTTCCTTGTAAAAAAAAATGATTTCCTGTGGGATGTTCTGCTTAGATAAAGGACACATCCTATTGAGGAAATTTTTCTTCACAATAAAAAAGCTGAAAATTTCCTCTGCTATTTGCGTGGACTATTACTAAAAGAGTCAACAACAACAACAAAATCTAGTAAAAGCTGTGACACCAAACTTGTGATAGCTACCTCATGAGATGTCAGATGAAGGTTCCCAATACAATCCCCACTGAGTGACAGGAGTGATATTTTCAAAAACTCTTAGATTCAAAGAGACACTAAATCAGATTTTCAGAAATATTTCATGAAAGACTGAGGAAAAACATTCATCATTCCAACAATTGATCAAAATCAAAAGGGTAGGAACCTTAATCCAATAGGAGAGATTTTTAAAAAGAAATTGATAGCTTGGATTGTAGTTTTGCCATTTCTTCAGTGTTTCACAGTATTCTTACACCTATGCACTCCAGTCAAGATGGTGTCTTTGATCCCATCTCAATTTACTGTTAAAAGGTTCAAACTTCATTGTGTCTGTTACTTAGTTATAAAAGTTATCTCCATCTTGTCTGGCTCGAGCCTTTGCAGGCACATGGAATGTAGTGGCTTTGATGACTGATGGTAATTAAAGAGAGCACTTGAATCTGACTGCCAGTGGTTGTCTGAAAGACAGGCAAGAGAGCCAAGAACACTGCTCTGATGTGATACCAGCTTCTAAAACTGCCAGTGCCACATCTGCTTGGTATTTTAGGTGGATAATTTTGCTGCTCTTATGTGACTTTTCATTATTTTTGAAAAATGTCATGGAAATTTGCTCCTTGTGTGACTATCACAGTTTGGGAAATAATAGGAACTGGACTTGGCTGCATCCCCAGGCTTACTGTACTTGAAAAAGAACATGTTTATATATGAAAGGAGAAACATATAATCCAAGCAGAAATGCCAAAAAAGAGCACAAGAAATGCTCCCATTAACTCTGCATATTCTTGCTTTGCTGTAAACTATGTCTTGATCATTTGTAACCAAGCTAAGGTGGAATTTTATACTGAAATTAATAAATGTTAAAATTTACCTGTTATTTTCAACTATCTTCATCTCTAAACTATCTTATCTCTAAAGATAAAAAAAAGCCCTAAATCTCCATTGTAGCTCTGTACTTGGGAATACTATGATCTATAAAGTTAATACTACTTTACATGAATAATATTCATGACAAAGAACAAAGTCTGGAGACTTCTCCACTGAAGTCTACTTTGGAGTTCAAGCTTTCTTTTCCAGCTAAACTGCTAAAAATTAAACAGTCCATGAAAATATTTTCTTCATCAGTTCCTTTGTTGTTGCATTTTTCCCATCTGGTAGAGGCTGTAATTAGGACATTTTTGCCTGAATTTTATTGTAATTATGTAATTTAATATAATCTTAGGAGAATTTTAAAGACCTTTTCAACATTTTGTTCTGCTACAAACGTAATTGCAAAGTAATAAATTCCTATTTCTGTCTTTAGCAGTTCTATCAGTTCAAGGTAACATGAAGCAATCATTTCATTAGTCCTTGTAAACTCTTTTCTGGACAGAGTACAGAATTGAGCATTAAGTACTGAGTGCCATCTAGTGCACACATTGTAATGTGTGGACAAAAGCAGAATGGGAAAGTAAAGAATCTTCTGATCACAGTTTCCAGAAAAAAAAAAAAGGGTATGGAAAAGGTTGTTATGTCTGAACTATGAATCATTAAATTACAGTGTGTCATTTAAACAAAAAAAATTAAGAACATATTTCAGACTAGAGAGAGAGAGATGTATGGACTTAAAACTATTGGAGAGTCATGTGTATTATTATGTTGATAGACTGAGCTCTTTAAACACACCAGGAATTCCTTGTATCCTTTATTCCCCATACAATTTCCCAGTGTACCACTTTCTCTCATCCCATTTTATGTCTTAGAACAATCTAAGCCGTTTACAACTTGTAATTTGCTAAATTACTTCTGTTCTTTCCTTCTGGGAAAAAAGTGAATCTTAACTGAGATGTTTGGCAGGGTTAAAAGCTATGCTCTTTCTCCAGCTCTTTGATCTGTAGGCAGTCATAATCCCATTAGGTGACAAATTGACTTATCAATTGCCGTAGCTTTGTTGGTCCCACATTTCATTCTCCAGTTTTCCAGTTTTCACCAAAATCAATAAGAACCTTCCCACTGAAATCTAGCTCTGTTCTCTGTAAGTATGATTGCACTGTGGCTTGGTAAACAGAGCTCCTTCAGAAAAATATCACTGGAGTGAATTAAGTCCTTGCCTCATTTCAGGGGGTACAACCTGAAGAATTCAAACATATAAAGTGTTTAACACTGTATCAAAACTTCTAATATGGCAAATATCTATGTAAATTGATAGCTGGTATGGTTTGAAATGGCAAAATAGATAGTTTGAATTAACAAAAAATGAACTTTATCAACTAGTCCTATAATATAATAGCTCATAAGTGTTTTTCCAATATTAGATGGATATTTACAGTATCCTAATTTGCTTAAATTAATCCTGGTTTTATTTTCTAGATTCAGCATATAAGATTTCTTGTTACAGATCTGAAAATCTTATCTGTGGAGCTGGTTAATGACCAGCTGGAGACACCAGTAGATGCATTTCCATACTTAGTATCACTTCATGTAACATTTAGTTCAATTTTCTTCAGAAACTTGTAAAGGTCTGTATTTCTAGATGTCTCAAAAGCCTGGACTGGAGTGAATGTTATTAGAAATTCCCAAACATATTTTTAATGAAAAAATCTTTTGAGTGCTATTGTGTTAAAAGAAGAAAGTCAGAGCTCAAAAGAAAACTCACATAAAGTCACTGAGAAGGTCTCCAAGACTATTAACAAAATATGAAACTTGTTCTTTAGAAGAAAAATAACAATTTGAAAGGACAAATGTCTCATGAAGTGTTTGGTAAGTGCTATATACTGCGTGTAGCTATATGGGTACAAAAGTAGAGAGGCAGGAGAAGAAGTAACATGCTGCTGTCAGTGGAGAAACTAATTACCCATGAAACTTTTGCTGTTTGCATACCTGTAGAGAAAAGGATAGAAAGGAGGATCCTGCATCACTGGATTTTGCTCCACACTGGAGCCATACAAGGAGAAGCTGAGGTCACTTGGTTTGTTCAGCCTGGAGAAGAGGAGGCTGAGGGGAGAGCCCATCACAGTCTACAACTTCCTCATGAGGAGAAGCAGAGGGGCAGGCACTGATCTCTTCTCTCTGGTGACCAGGGACAGGACCTAAGGGAATGGACTGAAGTTGTGTCAGGGCAGATTTAAGCTGGATACTAGGAAAAGATTCCTTACCTGAAGGGTGTTTGGGCACTGGAGCAGGGTTCCCAAGACAGTGGTCACAGCACCAAGCCTGACATAGCTCAGGAAGTGTTTGGACAACATTCTCAGGTGCATGGTGTGATTGTTGGGTCTGTCCTGTGCATGGCCAGGAGTGGGACATGTGGTTCCAACTGAGGATATTTTATCATTTTATGTACTATTGCATCCAAGTTTGTTGACTCTAGATTGCAATACCAATCACCTTACTACACAGGGAAGCCAGAGGAGAAAACACAAACAACCACACACATTCCCACAAATCTTCTTGAAATTCTGAATATACTTAACCTAGTTATGCAGTAAAAGACAACACATTTAAGGATAAGTGCTGAGCTGCAATAGCAAAATGTGATGAATGATGAATAAAATAGATGAACTTTGTCCACCAAAAGAGGAGGACCTGCTCTGATACACAACAGCACTGCCCAGGTACCTAGGAAAGAGGGACTGGAGGAATCCAACCCTCTCTTGCTTCTGCCCCTGTTCCTGCAAGGTCTGTGGTTTTCCTTATTGCTCTCTTGTGTTTTCATGCTTTACAGGGTGTTTCATGTGTAGAATGATTCATGCTGTCTCTGCTGTGCCCAAGTCAGGTTCTACCCAGCTCTTGAGACTGCCTTTCTTTAGTGAGCAATATGCAGGAGTTGAGATTACTGCCATTCCCCAAGAACAAATGGTATTACCCTGTACTGGTATCATCAGTTCCTTTGCTATTAACCTAGTCCTGGGATCATGGTATAGATGAGGTGGAGGACTGGAGGCTGATAAATATCTATTGTTTTGCACCAGCAGATGTGTTTGTGTCCATTGAAAGCATCTTTCTTTTGTCCTTGAGATGGAAAAAAATTCCAAATTTAGAGATTTACATCCTTGAAAAAGATAAAAGGATGAACTAAGAAGCACAAATGTTATAAATAAAAAACCACTTTAGATTAATATCATATTACAGATATTTTAATAACAGGCAAATTCTTGCGTATTTGTGTGTTTGAAGGACAACTTACTTGAAGTGGTGTTGTGCTAGAAACAGGCACAGCAGCCAAATGAAAATCAGCATGTAATGAATTTGGAGTGGAAAAGATTTACCGTAGGCACATCTAAATACCAGGTGTGAATGACTCATGAACCCATCTAATCTCAGGACTGAGTCACGACTCAGTAAATACCATGTGCCTTCTTCACACAAACAAAACAGCAAGAATTCTTCAGCTTATGAGCTAAAGCAGAACAATTTATAAACTCCTTTGATGAAACCTTACTTTCCATAGAAGGACGACATAATTAATCGAAAAAGCATTGCTGACATTTATTACCAAGCAGAAGCATTTTTCAATGTGAAATATGTCTCATCAGAGTTGTCAGTATAGCTGGATAGAATTAAGCAAACTATTGAGTGTCAAAACCCTTTTTCAGGTTTAAGATAGGCTAGGTACATTTTCAAGCTGAGCAGAAATTGAAAACTTTTGTTCAGGCAGTCAGATATTGGTAAGGTTATCTCTGAGAGGAAAGATGTTTGATTTTTGTGAAGCGTATTGTATATTCTAAGAAGAAAAGGGCCAGGGAGCAGGGAAGGAGAGAGAAAGAAATAAATATCGTAAGATAGTTATCTTCTGGATAATTTCTGTAACAATTTAGCAGAAGAGGAGAAAATAAGAGCATTTTCTAAGACCAATACCAATACTGAGTTTGTTTTTTTGTGTATCCAGTAGAATTATAAATCTCATCTCCCACTATCACTGAAAAAAATATAATTTGCCTGTTTCCTCATAAGATAAAGTCTTAGAGATCAGAAATAAGGTAATTTAACTTTTTTAGAAATATTAATCTTTGTTTTATAGCCTCTGATGGATGTTTTGAAGTGCTCATCCAAACCCAAAAGGAGCTGTGATGTTGTAGACAATCTCCAGTACACACAAAAATGCATAGGCTCGCACTGATAGATACTGAGAGAACAGAAAAGCTGTATCATGGCAGGAGAAATCCTTTGCAGACTTTTGCTACCAGATTTGAACATTTGAAATAATATGTGGAGAACAGTGAGCAACATAATTTTGCCTCTGTCAGGGTGCGAGGTTTAGAAAGGAGCTGAACTTTCATCACTACAGCTTTGGGGAGGTGAGAAAGCTGAATGCCTGGAACAAAGGGGAGAAATCCAGACTCTTACTCACACTTGATTCAAGCTTCAGAGGTGTCATGCCATGATTCATTCAGATGCTGACAATATTAAATTCAAAATCTTGTTTAGTGGCAAAGAAGAAGCACACATTAGATTTATATAAAGCCAAGAAATTTTTGTTTGTGTAAATAAAATCTCAAAAGTTTAATCATTATTATACTAGAATCATAGAATCATAGAATGGTTTGAGTTGGAAGGGGGCTTAAAGATCACCAGGATCCAACCCCCCTGCCATGGACAGAGACATCTTCCACTAGAGCAGATTCCTCAGAGCCCAATCCAACCTGGTCCTGAGCATTTCCAGGGATGGAGCATCCACAGATTCTTTGGACAGCATGTTCCAGTGCGTCACAACTCTCTAAGTAAAGAATTTTTCCCAACATCTAATCTAAAGCACTACCCTTTTAGTTAAAAATTGCTCCTTCTTGTCTTATCCCTAGCTGCCCTTGTAAAGAGTCACTTTTCCTCTTTTTTTTAAGCCCACGTTCAGTACCGGAGCCTGCTCTTCTCCAGACTGAACAATGCCAATCCTCTCAGTTTGTCTTCATAAGAAGTGCTGCAGTACTCTGGTCACCTTTGTGGCTTCCTCTGGATACACTCCAACAGATTCACACCTTCTTTGTGCTGAGGACCCCAGAGCTGAATGCTGTAGTCCAGGTGGGCTCTCAAGAGGGCAGAGGAGTGGAGCCACCTTGCTCGACCTGCTGGCCACATTATTTGTGATGCAACCCAGGACAAGGTTGACCTTCTGGACTGCAAGCACACACTGTTGGCTCATGCCCAGCTTTTTGTGCATGAGAATCCCTAAGTCTTTCTCCACAGGGCTCCTCTCTGGGAGTTCTTCTCCCTGTCTCATGGCTGAGATTGCCCCAACCCACATGCAACACCTTGCACCTGGACTTGTTGAACATCATAAGGTGCTCGTGGGTCTACTTCTCAAGTTTCTCCAAGTTCTTTTGGATGATATCCCTTCCTTCTTTTGCATCAACTGCACCACATAATTTCATATTATTTGCAAACCTGCTGAAAGGTCACTGGCTTCCACCTAGATGTGAAGACATTGACCAAAATTCTCTGCCTTGAGAGGCTGCCTAGAACAGAGGTTAGACAGTGTTAAAGGAATAAAGGAGGTATTTATTAAAAGGCCTTCAGAGGATACACCTTGGGCAGTACAAGAGTCCAGCTGAGGCTACACCCAAGATGGATGATGGGTCATATGTTTTCACACTTTTATAAGTTTTGGTCCATTTATAAATTGGTGTTAAGTGGAGGAAAGAGGGGTATTGCTCTCCTCCATTTGCAGTTGTTTGTACTTTTTAGGACTGAAACTGTAACAGTGTCCTTGATTCTAAGGCTGGAAAAGGATTGTTTTGTCTAACTAAACTGTGAAGAGAACTTGCCAACACTTTATATGAAGTTCAGAGCAATATACTAATACAGTACAGAATCTGGAAAATATGAAAGTTAAAACTTAAGGCATCAGCTGCATCCATCCAGCCAATTCCTTAACCTCTGAACAGTCCAATCTACAAATCCACATGTCTCCAGATTAGAGATAAGGATGTGTGTGACTATGTCAAAGGCTTTATAGAAGATATAGATAACATTTTTTGGTCATTCCTTATTAACTGTGGCAGTAACACTTTCAAAGCACAGATCTAATTGTAAAGACAAAGAAGAATACAGTTAGAACTCAGAACAAAGTCTCAGCAGTAGTAATAAAACAGTTAAAATTGCTATATGTGTGCTTAGTTTCTACCAGTCTCAGATGCGGTGCTCATCCTGCTCCTCTGGCTCCTGAGGCTGGCAGCTTCCTTTAGGGAGTGGTTGGTAGTGAGTTTACAGCACCTGGAGTGCTTTGTCATGGCAGTGGTTTCTTCTTCCTCATGTCTGGGTTTACATAAGGCATATTGGGAGTCTTATGGCAGACTTTGTGTTGGAGGAGATAGTGACCTGGAGCAGTCATGAGTGGCACTGCCACCTACTTGGCCTTGCCTTTATCTGCAAGGGCAGTAAGGAATTTCTCCGGAGAACATCTGCTAGGAACAGAGTTATTTTCTCAGAAGGAAATTATATAATATCTCAGATTATCACAAGGGAAAGCATCTCTCCATGGATGGGTTTTGCTTCACTTTTTGCAGCATGCTGTGGGCAAATCCATGCAGGCTCCATCTGAAGCTGTACAGGCTGCGCAGCATCTGAAATCCAAAAGGATTTGCTCCCTGTCTGCAGTACTCTCTTTATTCTGCCTTATGAAAGCAGTCAGCTTACTAAGCCATTTGTTTTCAGGCCTGACTGAGGCTGTCCATCACCCACCAGGTGCAGAACACGGAGCCATTTCTAAATGTTTATTAACATCCACTTGGACCTTTCTATCTTCATTGCTCTGCACCTCCACACTACACATGTATTTACTATGTGCTGTGATCTTTGTGCATGTTAAACAAAAACAATTTTCTCTTCTCCTTGTTGCCTTTAAGACCACCTTTGTGCAGTCCAAACTCACCACTGGTAACTTAAAACAAAGTTGTAGGTCAAGGCAAATAAGGCAGACAAACACAGAGAAGCCTCAATCCTAATACCTTGTAAACTCAGTAAAAATGTTAATAAACTTTAATATTGCCTTTTAGTAGTTCTAGCAGTTTTTTCACTAAAAATATATATAATTGTTTTTTATTTACAAAAATTTTGTTGCACAGTAGGTTTTTAATGCATAAATATTGTTCTTGTCAGAAGTGAGAATATAATCATAATTATGACTTCTAAGGTGACGAAAATTTTTATATCTAAAAGAAGTCCGTGGATGAATATCTTCAAGACATTTGGAATTTGTTACCTCAAGTCTGTCAATACATTAGATTTCTGACTTGGGTCACTGGTTAAAAATTCTGAAAGAAGAAACCATGGTAGATGTAGAAAATGGCATAAAATGCAAAATAAATTTAATAAAGATGGATAAATAAATTTAGGATGATGTCACTAGAAGAATATGAACTACAGTGGATAATAGTTCTTACTAATGGACCACATGAGAGAAGGAAATATAAAACCTGGAATATGCTCTGAATAAGGTTTCATTTCAGTCAGCCATTAGAGTTTTGGTAGGGAAAGGAGGTTCTCGGTTAGTCCTTGAGTTTAGAAGCAGTAGAGACAGACCATGTTGTGCCCAGTTTGGTGGTTTGTGCTTATCATCAAACATATGCTAGGCAAGCTGGAATTTGTCTTAAAAGGGTTCCTCTGGCACCTGTTAAAGAGGAAGCCAGACTTTCTAGATTACCTGACCTCAGGTGGGATTCAGGTGAGCCACATGGACACTTAGGAATGTATCCTTGCAGGGCTCCAGCTCCTCAGGCTGTTCCCATGGCTGAGCTGAAACAAGTTTGTTTAATCTGGAGATGTTCAGCAAAGCACTTTGATCTAGCAAGATCCTTTCATGATCAAAATAAGTTATCCTAGTAAACTCTCAGTTCTAAATAACAAACTTAAAATTGAAATTTAAAGAAAAAATTTAGCTGTTAGTTGTATGGAAAATATTTACAATTGTGCTGTTCTGTTAAAAATATTTACAATTCTGGAACTAACAGAACTGATGTCAGCTAATTGTGCCTCTTTTTTTTCAACTTTTGTAAAATACAGGAAAGCAGGTTGTTTGGGATTTTTCTTAAGGTTAAGATGTTTTGAAGTGAACAATAAAATGAAAAGCACAAGGAAAAGTATTGAGCATGTTCAATTCATATGGCCCATTCTGATTTGGTGCAAAATGCTGGCTTGAAGCATAGTTAGATTTACAGAAGAGGAAGTTCTGTAATGATCCTAAGATGCCCAAGCCAGTTTTATTTTCTCTTGGTGTTTTCAAGTTAATCCTGCAATCAAACATGCTCTTTTTATGTATCAATGCAAAATACCTGTCTGTTCTTTCACTAGCAGTTCATAACAGCTATCAGTATTTAGATTACCTCTCTATCTGTAGTTCCAATATATTAAGTAATTAATATGCCTATAAATTTACTGAAGTAAACTAAGATAAAGAACAAACCAAGCCAAGGAAACCAAACTCTGGGTTATATACCGGGCATAATTATTCACTTGAGTAGTTTCTTATTGAGAAATCAAAAAACAAACAAGCAAACTCCCCAAACCAAAGAAATTTAAGAAACATTCAAAACCAAAATAATTCTGGGGCTCAATACTACCTGGATGGATTTTAAAATTCCTTATTATGGTAAAATCTGTATTTCTGGTTTCCTGTTGAAGCCACTCATCCACGTTTTCTGGAGTTATGGCACCATCTCCTGGTAAAAAAGGAGTGTTTGCAATCCCATCAACAAGGATAGCTGTGTGCTTCCCATCTCCAGACAATTTCAATTACCAGAAATGGCTTTTAATGAAAAAAAAATTTTTTAGAGGATTAGATCCACTCACAGCCTTTTATACATTCTAAACCCAACATTTCCTCAACACCGATAAGGCTGAGAGAATTTTTGTAAAGAAATGTTGCCACATAACATTTTAGGTTATGAAAAAAAATATTTTTATACTTCTGTTTAATTTTTTTGCCTCAGAATTAAGGTTCAGACTAATTAGGGTAGCTTCTCTACTAGTAGTGGTTACTAGACCACAGAAGTCTGCTGTGAGTTCTAAAACTTTCTCGTCTGAATTCTCGATGGGGAAACCTGAGAGCCATGCTGATGGCACTGCTGCCATCTGCTGCTAGCTTTAAAATCCACAACCTTTAAAAGTCAGGAGGAAAAATCCGATTGCAATTTAGGGTTAGGAATTCTTAATTTCAGAAACCATAGTAAAAGGTGTAAGAACTGCAGCTTACAACTTTATTTCAAATAAACTATAAAAAAAATTTTGCTGGTCTATTCTAGGTAGTCACATCACTGTTATTAATATTTAAAATATGTGGAAATCAATAAAAGTGTCTGCACAAAGAAATTTACCATAAAATAATTATTAATGTTTCTTTTTAGCTTATAATTTTAGAAAAACATCCTATTCCATTTTTTCCCCTAAATTTATCACCATGTTTACATATTTAAAAGGTAATCTTATTGTCCTCACATTCAACTGATATTTTCTAAATAAGAATGATAGCACATATTTGTGAGGAATGCTCCAGATTTATGTAACCCCTGGGTTTTTTTCCTCAGAAGGTTTGCTCACTTGTTTATTCCTTAGGCTTATATCTCTGGGCTCTATCCTAGTCAGCATTCTTCATATTCTTTTGAAGTCTGAATCAATGTTTTCAAAGACTGACTGAACAGTATTTGGTAATAGAAATGGATCACAGACCCAAGACTATGATTAGAAATGAATATTAAAACCCAGAACACATGGGAACCTTGGAAATAATTATTAACGTTTTTTTAGAAGTAAAAATAGCTATCTAATATAGTTATCATTATTGTTCAGGTTAACATGGAACTATATCAGCAACTTCTACAAAAATCCTGAACTTTCCATATGCTTTCTTACTTTTATTGTCATCTGTAAGGATGTGACATAGCAAATTCTTCAAAAATATTTATAAATTTTTACAGTAACAGTTAACATTCAATTCTGACAAACCAAATTTACAACGTTAAAATTTTGAGAGAGATGAATTCCTCAGCTACTCTGGATTTTGAACAATGTTCTGAATGCCACAAGCCCTGCTGACATGGGAGGTTTGAAACAGGTGCAGCTGCTTTGTGGCTGGTCCTGGTGGTTGTGAGGAGCTGCCCCTTTGGGTTAATTCAACCAAGCCACTTCAGTCACTCTTCTTGGCTTCTGTCATTAATTTTCAAACTTGGAGACTTGGTGAACAGACTCTGCATGTTACATGCTCAGCTGGACTCTGCAAAGAACCTCTACAAACACCTTTAAAGTTTAAAGAGTAGTAATTTAAATTGGAATGGCTGGAAAACAACAGTCTGGTGAATCAGGTTATTGCTGTAGGAGTGTAAAGAATGTTCTGAGACTCTGCAATACTCCAGTTCCCAGAAAGACAAACCAGTGATTTCCTGCCTAGCCCAGGTGTGAATCCTGTGCCCGCCCTGAGTCCTGCCCTAGGCCAGAGCAGAGTACTGGGGCAGAGCAGTGCAGGGCCTATTGAAGTCATCAAAGAAGAAAATCCTGGTTTTCAGACCTTCATGAGAAGCAAATAAGAAAGAGGTGAATGAACCATGACCCTTCACACTTCAGATGAGTGCCTAGTTGGTGTTGAACGCATGACAACACCAACTTTACTTTTTCAGTCCACTGTAGGTATGTAAGCCCAGCAAAGGACTATTAACTTTTACTCTTGAAAAAGATAAACTATCTCCCTCTAGCCTGGAGTTTAGAGCCTTAATCTTTAAAACGTAGTAACTGTTCTTCCTCTACCAAGAGATACAGAGGTAAAAAAAAACCAAAAAAACAAAACAAAAAAAAACCCAAGGTTTTAAAATAATTTTCTATTCTATTGTTCTTCATAATGATCCACACAGAATATCACAGGGCTCTAGGAGTCTTTCTTGAGTGCTTGTAGACATAATGTGTATTACAGTCATTAAAATAAAGATTGAATTTTTGTACAATTGGAAAATGGCCTAAATCCACTAGAGACTTGTAATTACTGTCTAGATTTATTCCAAGAAAAACAAGTCACTGGTACTGTCTTTTCCTGTCTATAAGCAGAGATCTCAAGAGTACAAGTATAGTATGACACCAGGGGTCCCAAGGGCATGAATCCAAATTCTGTGTGCTGTGCTGCTGCTCACTGAAATGATGCAGCTCTAGAGACAGAACCTGCCTCAGACACAGCTGAGACAAACCCAAACATACTCACTGTGTGTAAAACACCCCATAAAGCATGACAGCACAAAGGGGATAACAGGAAGGCATAAAGGGCAGCCACAGCTCCTGCAGGAACAGAAAGCTGAAGCAGAAGAGAGAGAGCAGGATCATTCCACTCCTGTTTTTCTGGTTAAGGATGCTGCCCCTGGGCAGTGCTGTTGGGTGTGTGCAGCAGGTCATCCTCCTCCTCCTCTCCCTTCTTCTCCTCTGGTAGAGAGCAACAGTTTCTTTTTTATTTGCCATTCCCAATATTTTGCTGCTGTAACTCAGCAGTCTTCTCCAATGTGTTATCATTTACTATGTAACTAGGTTAAGGATATCAGAATTTTAAGCAGATGTGTGGGCATGTGTGTGTGTGTGGATGGGTGTGTGTGTGGGTGTATTTTCTTCTTCAGCCTCCCCACGCAGTGAGGTGACAGCACAGTGCTGAATCAGAGCAGACTTGGACACATCAGACCTTAAACAAAATGAGACAGCATTGTTAAAAATTCTACTTCTTGATCTTGTTGCTTGATATTGCTATAGCTGGAGAGTTTTTAAGAGTCTCAGAAAAACAGAAAATGCTGGTGATTATTTTCACTTGCTGCATTTGCATCTGTTGCTGATATTAAAAACTGAAAGCATGAGTTTGAACCTTTCAATTCTTGACATTCTTTTCTCAAATGTTAAGCACTTTTGCAAAAAAAAAACCAAAAAAACAAAAAAGGAGCATGTTTTCAGAGACTATTTCTTCTATCTGGAACATGCAGAAAGATGTGCCCGTAAAAACTTTTCAAGGAATGAAGGGATATAAGGAATCGTTTTTCCCACAGGCATCAGGCTTTATAACATTGTTTCATGACTCCTTCATTAACACTATAATTAAAGGTTTTTTTCTGTTTCTCTTGACTCTTATGTTGACCTATATACTAGCAACTACTTCATTATTAAGTTGATGATATTATGTGATTAAGCCTTGCCTTTGAGAGCTTATTACAAAGATTAATATTGCCCTTTGGAGTTCTATGTGAGCACATTGATTTATTATGCCCTCAAGAATTTACTCCTTATGTTGATCATATCAAGAAGTATAAAATAAACTTAATGATAGTGATAAACCTAATTTCACCCTTGCTGACAGTTTTGAGAAGCCTTATGGCAGTAAAACAGCACACATAGTCTGTAAAATTGTATTGAACTTAGACTTCAATAAGTATCGTGTAGGAATGAGAAAAGAACCCTTGCATAAACACTGGCTTTTACTCAAGAAAATCTTATGTAATTTTGAAATTTGTTTATTGATTTCAATAAGCTTTTAATTTATACAGGCTATTTTTTACCCTCTAACACATCATTAGGACTGCACAGACTTGCTTTGCTATTGTCATGTAAATCGGTATGCAAATGTTGCTTTGATCTACATTACCAGACACTGCTCTTTCAGGGATTTAAGCCATGTTCCCCTGGCACTACTTATTTTTTAGAGGAAAATAGTTCAGTAATGTTATTCTTTCTGGGAACCCTGATTCCAGGACTACAAATATTGAGTCATTAAAAAAATATATTTTTACACTGTATCTGAAGAAACATTAAAAGAAATTGCCTATTTGGTAGTTTTGTGTCTGTGTGTGTTTCTGAGCTATTAGAGTGAACATGTCTCATGTCTTTTTACTATACTAGATGGTTTGCAATATACTAAGAATTATTGACAACACATAGAATGGCTTATCAGAGAAAGTCTGGCCTTTCAGGAAAACAACAAAAGTAGATTCATTTCAGATAACTTTAGATGTCACTACAATACCTTGAACAGCACAGATCAATCCATTTTTTGTAAGTGGTGGTAAGCAAAGTTAGTCTATAGCTCTGGGGTTTTTTTTCTTAAAGCGACATTATAGAGTATTGATTAGTCTGTCTGTCATGAACAAGGGATTTCAAACTTTGTACATACAGGATCCATTTTCATTAAACCACATCACTCTTGTGTGCTTACCAGGCATTGTTATTACTCTAAAAACTGCAAGCTCCTGCAAGTTAAGATTTATTTATTTTACCTAAATTTAAATGCTGACATTGCAGGCCTCTGAGGCTGTGCTGCTCGTCTGTGGTTAATACAGAGTTAATCCAAGCTAAGGAGCTGAAGAACCATAATCATATGCTTGTGGGACACAAGGAGTGAACCAAGTGAGAGGATTCCCTCTGTGTAATATACACCACACCATGAAAGAAAAAACTTTGTTGAGTAACAGAGCAGAATATTAGCTGAATAAAGATGACATCAATTGAACTTTGGTTGGGAGAGATTGCTGTTGTAAAAGTTTGAATGCCTGCATCCTTTTATCTATAATACAATAATGAAGACAACAATACTAAATTCTACTGTGCCCTGAAGTCTCGCTAGATGAGACTGAGGACAGAATGTAGTTCTAACAAAGTGAGTTTTAGCTTTCAAGACCAAAGTAATTTTCCCATATTACATCTTCTGAATGCCTAGGATGAAGCACAAATGAAGTGCCTCCAGGTTGAAAAGTCTCCGAATTCTCAAAGCCACTGATGAAATGACCCTGCTATTACCATAGTGAATTAGAGCAGAGATTGCAAGTGGCTCTGAGCAGCAGCTCAAACGTGTTCAGTCCAAATTTGCTTCAAAAACAACATGAAAGTTCCAGTTGCTTTCTGTCAAAACAACTGCTTAATACCCTCTAGTTGTAGCTTCTGTTCAGACCTCCACTTTTTAGATACACAAAATTATTCCAGGTTTTATTAATTTGATTTTCAGAACACAGAGTTGAAATGTGATTTTCTTCTATATGATTTCCTCTTAGAGGAAGAAACTAGAGGCTTATAACTTACAAAGGAGGGATGAGCAAGTCATGGTAACTTGAAAACCTTTGTAAAGAGGCTTGTAACTTTCTTGTGCTTCAAGCAGGACAGATTATATTCGGCTGTGCAGCAACTTGGATCTCTGTGCCTTTGCCACTAAAGCCCTTCACTGCAGCCTGAGCCTGTTTTGGCACACAGCTGACCCCAGCCTGCTACACTGCATTATTTAATCTCAGATGTAGGACTTCACATCTGCCTTTTGGAGCTGCACGAATTTCCCATCAGCTCATTTCTCCTGACTGTCAAGGCTCCTCTAGATAGCAAGGACGCGACCAACACTGTATTGATCTCATCTCCCAATATGCTGTCAGTGTCTTCTATCTTTATCCTTGTTGTGGTTGTTAAACTGCAAATACCAAGAACTTTCTGAGATTTGGTAGTCTGTGCTAAGTAAAAGATTATATTTTGCTTTTTCACCTGTGCTTTAAAATCTTATCTGATATTGTATCCCCCAAAGATCCTGATACAGTAATTGAAATTCTGAACAACACAGCAATATAGATCCTTTGGGAAGGTCAAAGAAATGGCCACTCTATTGCAGTAAAATGCTCAACCTGTTTGAATTAGAAACTATCCTTCTGTCAGACCTACAATGTCTGAGTCCTTGTCTGCAAACAAACATATTATCTTAGCTATACTGATGCAGATAAATCATCCAACTATTACTACATGCTTGGGGTTTCTTCCCAGTTTAAAGTGATGCATGCTGGTATTTAGGACTTGGATAATTTTTTAATTTGTAACTGCTTTTTATTACATTATTTTGCTTATTGTTGTGGCTTAAATTCATTATACCCTTAACTGACAGACTGAAATTTGTGTCATGTGCATGTTTATAAAGTAGGGTTGGAAATGAAGAACTATGTTCTTTCTGCATCAGGTATGTCAGGAAAATCACCTTTAAAAAGTTAGAAGAGTTTCTTGACTTCCTTTTATAAGATAGACGAGAATAGAGAGTGGTCTTGGGGAGAAGGATTTGGGGGTTCTGGTGGTTGAAAACTGGAGGTGAGCTGGCAATATGCACTTGCAACCCAGAAAGCCAACAGTATATTGTCTACATCACAAGAAGCGTGACCAGCAGGGAGGGAGATGCTTCTGACCCTCTCCTGTGGGCCCCTCTGGGTCCTGCTCTGGGTCCCTGATTTCATCTGTACCTGCTGGAGTGCAGCCAGAGGAGGCCATCATCGTGGTCAGAGGGCTGGAGCATATTTGCTGTGGGAAAGGCTGCGAGCTCGTGTTGCTCAGCCTGTAGAAGAGAAGGTTGTGAAAAGATCTCAAAGTAGCTTTTCAATACTTAAAGAGAGATGGGGACAGACGTTTTAGTAGGGCCTGTAGCTATAGAAGGATGTGTAATGGTTTCAAAGTAAAAGAGGATAGATTTAAACTAAGAAATAAAACGATAAATAAGACTTTTTTTTTGCAATAAGGGGGATGACACACTGGAACAGTTGGCCCAGAGAGATGCTGGATATCCCATTGCTGGAAATACTGAAGGCCAGATTGGATGGGGCTCTGAGCAACCTTGTATAGTCAAAGATGTCTCTGCTCCTGCCCCTGTCCTGCAGGACCTTGAAAGATGTCTTCCAACACAATTTATTCTACAATTCCATGATTCTATGAAAAGGATAAAGTCAAATATATATGTTAAAGATATTCTTGCTGGAGTTCCAGAGGGACTTGTCCTCAGAGCCAGAATGCTAAGCTGAATCTCTATGTATGTTTTTAGTAACTTCTCTCTCTATGAATTTTAAGTCCAGCCTATTTTTAAAATATTCCATGAACTTCCCAATTCCCAGTTTCACATCATAACTTCTAAGTTAAACCCCACAAATAGCAATGTGAAGAAATAGCTCATGCATACTTTGTTGAGTTCTCTGAGTAAATAAACACATATTTTTGTTAAATATTTTTAATTATTTAAAAAGAAGCATATTATTTAATCATTCTTTCTGTGACTGTGAAGGGATACTGGGATTTTCTGTCTCTGTACTAGTCTCCTGGAGCTAAATTCAGATAAACCTACAGCTTCCACAGCAGATAATTCCAGTAAACCCTCTCTCCCTTAACACTCCAGAAATGCTTTCTAACCCTTTCCAGAGGGCCAGCGTGCTTTCCAGGAGCTTCAAAAAAAGTTGATGCTAAAATTTTGAGCAGAGTGTTGGGTGAAGTATTTGTTGTACTCATAACTATTTTCTCAGAGAGAGGTACCCGAAGTACCTTGAACTCATACCTTAGTGACTGAGGCAGGCACTGGGAAGTTTCTTCCCTGATGGACATTAATGGAAGTCAGCCTGTGTCAGTGCTGTAGCAGATCAGCTAATGTGAAAAAAGGCACTTCTGCTCTTGAGGCACCCTCAAAGTTGGTGCCTATTTCTCATTACATTATTTTTTGAGAAAAAGACATCAATTCACAGAAAAACCAATCCAGTCTATAGGTTCAGGTGTCAGACTAAAACAAAAATTTATTTTATCTGGGGAGAATATTTGGGTTTTTTAAATTATCTTTATCAAATAGGGAAACTATGCAAATATAATGAGTATAGAACTAGACATGGCTCAAAAATACAGTCTCAGTGGAAAAGCATCACAAATGTTATACTAGACAGGTAAAATTCAGTACTAGAAAAATGATTGCTTAAAGAAAATGATTTCTTGTTCATAATAAAGTCTAAAATTTGTTGTTCCTGGAAGCCTTCTTTCTGCTGGAGGAAAGAGTCACTGAAAATACTTTTAGGATTTATCAGATCCTTTCTTATTATGTCTCCATTAGGCACTTACAAGGATACAGTTAGGCTACATTTTTAATTCACCTTTTTTCACATTGAGGAGACAAACCCCTGGATGATCCTAAACTGTGCTGATATATACATATATATTTTTTGCCTGAATAGGATGCAAGAGATGAAACTGTATGAAGATATCAACAAGCTGAATGTGATCCTGGTTCTGACTTGTTTGAAATAAAGTTCTGATGAATGAACCATTCTATATTTCAAAATGAAGTGGGAGATGAGTTATACTTGGGAGATCTGCTAATGCTGAAACAGGACAGAAGAGTATAGGCAATGTGTAAAACAGCACCATAAAACCCCCGTGGTCAACAAATGGGAAATATAAACCAGCAAAACAAGTTTTCACGTTAATTAGGAAAAAGGAACCAAACTAGATATTTTAAATATTTATTTGTCAGACTGGGATAACAGCCTTTATAGAGCACAATTTGCATAAGTTCTCAAGATACATCCTGTATACAATCACAAAACCATGGCATGGATTTATACATAAAGTGAAAACTGGGACGGATTTACAAGCATTTTTATACAATCTCATACCGCTTTTGTTTCAGTTTTTACAACTGTTTGAACAAGTGTGTTTTGTTTTCATTTTTCCTGATGATTCTGGAAGCAAAATGAAAATTAAAAAAAAATTAAAACAAAATTAATAACAACAAACCACCACCTATGCATGCAACATTCACTGTGGAAACATTACATTTGCCCAAGGACTATTCTTCTTTTTTTGTTGTTTTTGCAGGGTTTTTTTGGTGTTTTTTTGATTTTTTTAAACATTGTGTCTGCTGTACATGTTGTCTGTAGCATGACAGCACACATGTTAGTCAGCCATTGTTGAGCACCTGAGCACATCACTGAACATCTATAAGATACAATCAAATAAGGACACACTCACATGCTTGGATGTCAAATGGAGTTAATAATTTAAACTCAGTTTGTTTTACAAAAATGTATATTTATTTACAGGGTAACAAATTAAGAAAACAACTCTCGTCAAATCATCTAGTTTTAATTATGGATATCTATATATACTATAACTTTTGAGCTCATCAATATATTTGCTTATTAATTTTTTTTTTTAAATAACAAAACAAAACATATAGAAAATGTTAAAATGTTTCTTATGGTTTAAAGAGAGAGTATCCGGTTTCACTTATTCTTCCTATTTTCTTTCTAAAGGCAACATGTATTTATAAAGAGCAATTTATCCTACATGCCAGGTGTACTGAGAATTCACAGGGCATGTAGGACTAGTGTTTAAATATAATGTAGGTGGATACTTATGCTAAATTTCCTCTCTGTTTAATTACCTTTATAAGTTACACTCACACAAATTTTCTCTGCTATTCACATAGGTATGTACATATCTAGATATATACTCAAATAATGAATCTGGGACATTCAACATTGTAGCAATGAAAATAAACTAGTTAAAAATAGTGTCAGTTATGATTCAAATAATAATTTAAAAAAATACTATTAACATCTTTATGATATCTCCATGAAACTAAATCCTAATTAAATAATCTCTGTTGGGCTCACACTAGCTTACAATATAATAGATGTCTTCTTTTTCTTTATCATCATTCTCAAAGTATGAATCAATATCAGCTGGTTACCAGCTACCATATCCCACAACATAGCCATGCAAACATCCAGCATCCAGAAAAATAACTCAAATATTTCCTAGGTCTTTATTTTAAGCCAATTCAAGTCAGCAGATTGGTTGTTACTGACTTAAAATGGTTTTTGTTTCTCCCATACAGGATCCATGTGATGTAAAACCATGGGTAATAATAAAGCAGCACTCATTGCCCCTGGATACTATCCCTTTAAAGTGTAATGATTAAGAACTAGCTCAACATTCATCATAGAAACTCTCATGTCTAGTTTGAAACTGGAAAAAAAAGTGGCTATTTGCTGCTCGTATTATGCATAATAATAACAATGATAATGTTATAAATCCCTGTCATTTGTAAACACACACACTGTGCTTTTGCTCATTTTTCAGCTTGTTTCCACTCTACAAGGCTTGAACTAAGAAGCAGCTTCAATTTCTGTTGTCTCAGCAAATTTATGAATTAAGAGTTAAAATGCCTCTGCTATTGCCTCCCTGCAATATGAGTATTCAAAACAATCGTAGAAATGTGTGAACTCATTAATAATCAATCATTCAGAAATGATAAAAGCTGTTGCCACGTCTAAGCACTTTTGGCCAGATAAAAGAAACAAAAATTAATGAGAAAAAAGAAAAAAATATATACTGAGATATATACAAAAACGGTAAAAAAATACTAAAAGTCCTTGTTTGATTGTTTTTTTTTAAAAAAAACAACATTGTCACGAGAGTTTTTCCTGACTTCATTCATAAAACAAACAACAAAAAAAGAAACTATGCATTCAAACATGAATCTGTGTTGCATAGAGTGATTTCAGTACAACCTAGAAATTTGGTCAATAAAAGGAACTTGGCACACTTTGGTGGCATTCTCTGAATGATGCTGCCTCAGAAATTCGGGTGTGTGGGCCAGGTGTGACACACACCCACCCCGGTGACACCGAAGGAGTCCCGTGCTGGCTGCAGCTGGCCAAGGCAGTGTCACTTTCCTCACAATCTCTGCTCTTTGTGTTTCACGACAGGAGTCCAAAACTGTCATTTCAACATGCAGAAACATTTTGTGTGTCGTTCAGAGAACCAAAGCTGCCAGAATTAAACCAGTTGCCCACAGCTGATTACGCTCAGAGGCAGCTGTTCCCTGCAGCCACAGCTATTCCACTCAACAGAAGTATTCAATAAAATACCCACCACGTTTGTCTGTGTGTGAGAGCAAAGCACGCCTGTGCACGGCCCCAGTTACAGGTGATGATTACGGGCTCCCACTAAGGCAGCCAGAGACTGCTCCTTCCTCTCAGAAATCTCCATAGCAACTACCAGAGTGACTGGCTGCCTCTGTAGCAAACCTTAGCAAGAACAAAATCACCGGCAGTTTGCACAAAATTGCCCAGCTCATGGCTTGCACTGCACACAGAATTTCTTTTTGTAGGTTTTTTTTAAAGTACAAACACAGCATAATCATCAGGAATGCACGATAACCCACCAAGAGAGCAATACATATGTCAAATGTATCCACATGGGATTTTTTGTTTCAGTCAGGGATTTTTTCTTTGAAGTATTTTCTTATAAAAACATATACAACATCAAAACATAGAATTTTTACAATAACTCCAAAATATATGAGAGGTAGGGTATACATATACTGGTGAAAGCATAAAATTCAACATTAAAGCACACATCCTACTTCCACTGTCAGTGATGTTGTGTTTTTAAGATAGCTAATAAAGTTTTGGTAAGATTGCTCTGCTTGCAAGTTAAGCAGGCTACCAGCAGGTTATGAACAACAGGAGTTTCCTTGGTGTGTGTGTTGCATTTATATAATTTGTATTTTTCTTCTCATACTCCTGTTTCATGATTATATTTTAATTTAATAAACATAAACCAAAAACTGTATGTGGGAAGCATCACCAGATTAAATGATGTTGCTTTTTCACAGTCAATCCAGTAGCTTAATAACCAAAGTTTTATTTTTTCCTTTTTTTTTAAAAGCATATAATATTTTTCAGAAGAATATTTTCAGCTGGTCTTGCACAACCTTTGGAAGTGTACTACATGTATTCAGAAAATAGAAGACAATGTACATCAAATGAAAATTGGAAAGTCTTTTTTGGGCCAGAAAAGTAAATATCTGACATGCAGAAATTTGGTAATTTTCTTTTTAAGTATGCAAAAGTCATGAGATTATATTTCCAGGGAAACCACTTTTTATTAAAGCTATGAAATATCAAATTTCTTCTGAGTAACCTAGGAGTTAGTACCATTGATTCTTGGATTTTAACACACTTGCTATACTTTTAGGAATGGGAGAAACAGCTCTCCTTTCTTCAAACATGGTGCAAGGGAAAATGCAGCAACCAGCCTAAGCCATGGCAGGCAGTAGCTTTGTCCCAGTGAGCGAACTGCTTGGCTTCAAAGCCCTGAAAGAGGGACTTTATCCTTGCAAGGGCTGACACAGATTTAAAAGGTGCAAGTTACCTTCTTCTTTACTTTCCTAACTTAGAAGCCATGCTGTTGAGTGGATTATACTCAGACATTAACCTGAGATAGCAAGAGGATATTCTTCATTCAGCAGCATCCAGTCAGGAACTGCCCTGCTGTCCCTTCCCCTAGGTTCCAAGTGTGTCACTAGTGTTGATACAGAGCCCTGCATTGAGAGGGTCACTGTTGGCATTGTGGGGCTGCTGCTCTGAAGTGCCCACAAAATAGCCTGGAATTCATTGCCTCTCTGCAGTGTTTCAGAACCAGACTGGTTGCTAAAAATGAGAGGACTTGTGGAAATGACTGTGTTAGTCCGAGTGCTTAAGTCTCTTCAATCTGAAACTGATTTAGACCTTCTGACTCAAAGGGTGGGGTGAAATACAGTGTCACTGACATTGAAACAGCATTTTATCTTTCTGATGTAGTGTGGTTTATAATCTGCCCTTTCTCTTTAAAACTACATTCCAAGTTATAGACCGTTTATATAATTTTATTCACATTCTAGGAGAGTGGTTTATACCCATTGTTAACACACAGAAACAAATGAAACAATCAGATCTGATTCTCCACAGCATAGTTTTTGAAGGAAAAAGAAAGAAGGAAAAAAGTAATGTAAAACAACATTGCCACTCTTGCAAACGCCTCGCAGTTTGTGTCAAGTGGCATAATCTCACTACAGCAAATTATCCTAAGGTGCAGAGGAGCAAGTTTTGCACTTTAAATAAGTGAGATTTGGAAAGTCAGTCACCCTAGGTGCTTTTGCATAAAATGATCTCCTTCTGGTTGCACAGAAACCAGACTGTGCTTCCCATCACACTACCTCCAGCTGCAGCCAAGCTCTGCGTTAGCACCTGCCTCCAGCCTTCATCATTTCCTTCACAGTTACTCTCTTCACAAAGAGTCCAACAACATGGTGCCCTCGAATCAGTCTTCGTTTCAAACAGCCTCACTTTAACTTCTGGGCCCAGATTTTCTTCTCCTTTTGCTGTGTTTTGCAGCAAAAATAAGTGTACTAGCCCTCATTTAAGTGTGCTTTGTAGCCCAGAGACTGCTCTTTTCTACTTTGTATTCTGAAAGACTAGCTAAACACAATGATATCAAACTATATTCTTGAAGTGATGCTGTTTAGAGCAGACTCTGCATGTTTTGTGCCCTAAGCAGACAGCTCTGCTCAGTGTGTTTGTGTGGAGCTGACCAACAGTTTGTGCCAGTTTACTATCCTTTTCCTTAGATCCACTTTGTCAAGCCAGATATAAGCTTCCCCAATCAGTGTCTTTTTCATAAACTTCCCTCCATTGGAGACAAGCAGAATCTGTGAAAATAATAATGATAAAAATCATCATCATCATCAATGTGTACAATTACATAATACTAGCAAAACATGAAATATTCAGAAATGTTGAGGTCAAATATGCTATGTACAGAAAAGAAACATTGACCATAACTTTTTATATAGAGTCACCTTTCCTTTCACAGAAAGTCCTGTGAAAATTGAATCTTCTCCTGCTTCTGTTTCCTTATCATGAGATGTAACAATTAGAAAATGGCAATTATGAATGTTAATGAGCAATTTGTTCACCTGTTGTTTACCAAAGACGAGCATAAGGTCAAATTTTAAGTTACAAGATAAAGCTTTGTACAAGTGATGTAGCAGCTCTTGTTAAGTCTGTGAAGTGTGATGCAGACTGAGTGTACAAGGCTCCCTGTGAAATGTCATCCAACCACGTATTTTCCAGCAAAAGAGACTTGTGCCATGCAAACAATACACTTTTCTGAAGGACTTGGCTCATTCTGTGGATCTATAGGTTCATTATATATATTTCTAAGAAAATTAATTTCATAATATGTATAATTCATGGTATGAGTCATAGTTACATATTCAGAAAAAAATTAGCATTTCTTAATTCTTAGGTAACTGAATTAACAAGCACAACATGTGGTTTCTTTGGTTTTTTTTTCTTTTTTTAAAAAAAAATCTTATGTTTTTTCAAAAAGAGAAAGAAATAACGAAGATTTCCATGACAGGACTATCACAAGGTTTGTAATATTCAGTTACTAAGCAGACCTCAACAAGCAACAAGCAAGGGAAGGAACTGAAAGCAGGAGGAGGCTGTCACTCCATGTGAACAAGCGGGAGAGATAAAAGGGCATTTTGTTGTCTAGTTTCAAAGATCTATGCTAGAAAAAAATGATAAAGTACAAGGGTTTTGTACTCTTCTGAAACCACGTGGCAGTACGAATGTAACAGATTTATAGAACTACAATTTCCTGTAATCAAGAATTCCACCATTTTTGAAAATTTTCCATTCTATTTATAAAAAATGCAAACTTTACATTGCAAATAAAATTTAAAATAAATTTCAAAAGGGAAGAAACTTATAAATGTTTTCTTGAGTAGGCTTCCTACTTTCTTGTCCAGTTTTGAAATCTATTGGCAACCTGGACAGTTTAGATACTTAATGGCTGCTAAGCAACAAGTTTGAGAAAGGAAAACTCTTAGGTACTGAACTAATAGGAAACTCCATTCATCAAAAAATGTGTCCTTCAGGAAATAGGCAGCCTGCCTCCACTGCTGATGGCTTTCTAGGTCCCTAGTTTTGGTGTTTGCTGGAGAATGGACTGCCCAGAAGCTGGAAAGCCAAACCAGAACATCTGTGAAATTCATTTTTCTGGGTTTTTCTGATTAGCCTCGCATAGGACATTATACATTTCTAATTGCAGTGAGCCAGGAGCCAGAAGCTTAGTGCTTTCCAGAAGAGTCCCAGGTGAGATGCCAAGGAACAGGGAAATCAGAGAAGCAAGGAAAAAACTGTCAGGGGCTGAGGAAAGTGCTTGTCTGAGAACTGTCAAAATATTTTCCACAAAATGTTTTCAATCAGTAGTTTTGGGACAGAAAAAATAGTATCAAAGTTTTCATTAATTGTGTTCTTGATCCTACTCCCTACTCCTTCCGGATGGAATCCTAGGATTTATATTCTCTAACTTGTTTGTCTCTCATTCTTGTTTCCTCTGTGTTCCAGGCCTTTCATTCCAGTCTTGCTGTCCTGGATCAACTAGTCTTCATTTCTAAAGCCCCAGGGGTTTTTTCTTTTTTTTTTTTTTTTTTTTTTTTTTTCCAATGCTCTGTACAAGATAATCCAAGCTTTTCCTAATTTTTCTTTTTTAATCCTTTTTTCTTTTTTTTTTTTTTTTTTTTTTTTTTTTTTGGCTCAACAGCCAATGGTCCCATTTTTATGGCTAATATTCGCAGCCCTTGCTGCTGATTTTCAGACTGGAGTCCCTTGTCTTAATTTCTGTCTCTAACTGTTTCTCATAGATATTTACATTGTTCCTTTTATTATTATCCTGTTTGATCTCATCTTACTCCCTCTCTCTGATATTATTTTCTCCCATCATCTTCTAGTTCCATTTTTGTTCTGTAAATTCTGTGTTTGCTTCATTTTCCTCTCCCCTAAATCTCTTTGGACTGTGTCCATCTCTGGCACTAAATGTTAATCACTCAAATTCAGCATTCAAATAATTCAG
>VZTB01012924.1:11787-41512 GCA_013397245.1 Thryothorus ludovicianus | reverse complement strand
TCAGATTCATGCTTTGCCATAGGAACAAGTCGACTGTTGAGCTTGAAGAGCACATAAAAACAGATGCACTGAGATTAAAGCTCTCTCCAGACAAATATTTTGCTTCCAAAAGTGTAAGGGGCAGTGTATAAGGCAGAATAAAGCAATTAAGTAGTTACACTCTCTAAAAAAATACCTACTAAGGTCTGTGGACTATTGACTTCCTGACTCACAGGCAGTAAATTTGTACTTAACAGAATTTGATGTCTTTCCTCTGTAAATTTCTCCTATAATTTTCTCCAGCTACTTTTTCTGTGAAAATATTTAGCACTTGTAGTATATAAAGGCAATACATTTTAAATCTCAAACTCCAATTTTCATGAAGCAGAAACACTTTTTCTTTGTTTTAAACTTTTCCCTTGATGCTTTTCCAGGATACTTTTACTTTCATTCTCTTTCTTGGCTCTGGTGTGCAGCATCAGCACATATCATAGAATCACAGAATTGTAGAATATGTTGAGTTTAAAGACATCAATCAGGATCATCAAGTCAAACTCCTGGCCCTGTGCAGGGCACCCCAAGAATCTCAGCATGTGCCTGAAAGTGTTGTCCAAATGTTTATTGAACTCTGCCAAGTTTGGTGCCATCACCATCTCTCTGTTCCAATACCCAGCCACACTCTGGGTGAAAAATTTTCCCCTGATGTGCAACCTAAAGCTCTCTGACTCTGCTTCAGGCTGAGTCAGAGACTTGAGTCCTGTCATAGATGATAACAGTGAACAGATCATCCCTTCCACTCCCTTCCACTTCCCCTCAGGAATGTGTTAAAGAACACTACGAGGTCTCCTCTTGGTCTCCTCCTGTCTTTATATCACAGAGTTCCAGAGGAAATGTCAAGTCTCAGACTAACTGTTCTTATGGATCACTATCTCCCCCCTTAAAACTTGATTTTCCCATAGGACTCTGTGAATTCTTTTTTATTGGTCTATCATATAGTTTCCTCTTCAAACCATCACTGGAAGCAAATTTTTTTTAGGAGCTCTTAAACTTTGGCAAGACTTTATTGATCACTTTGGCTTTTCCCAGAAAACGTCAGTTCTTAAATAGCCTTTTATTTAGTCTATTGAAACAATAAGATGTTAGGACACATTAACACAGGAAAAATACATATTTTGAGGGGTCTTGTTGTTCAAGTAGCATCGATTCTGACTGTAATGTTAATGATATAAGCAATAAGCATAATGCAGGCACTTAGATAATCCAGACTATCTTTAGTCACCACAATGTAACTCCCTCATTCATCATTTACTGGATGCTGATATGTCCCACAAGGCCTTTCACTGACTTTTAAGGTTGGCATGCAGATACCCCTTGAATTGCTTTTCCCCCTCCACTGGAGGAAATCTGAATTTATGGTTTAAACTTGGTATCACCTACTGTGAAAATAAATGAAGGCAGACAAATTGAATCCAACCTGTCTTAAAAAAAATCAAGTCTGGCCATATGACCAAATCTGTCTAAGCAACTAAAACACAGAAGAGGGACTATTCCTGAGCCAGTTCCATGCTTCATTTGATGTGTTACAGACTGACAAAAAGTCAACTCCATTACAAATGTAGCAGAGAATATCTGGCTTGGCATAATCAGTAATTCTCAGCATCTGAGATTACGACTACTGTGTCAAATTCTAGCTACCATAACTTTTAAAGAAGTTGGAGAAATTGAAAGAATGATAAAATGATTAGGCATTTAGGCAAAAATGACATATCAAAGAAACCTGGTTGACTTAGCCTGGAAAAGTAGAGAGGAGAGATAAGAGACTTTCAATGTAAACCCTATTATTTTTTTAATTAAAAATAAGGTAAATTAATTTTCCTCTGTACTTTATGAGGATACTTAAATATAAGAGAGCTTAATTTAAAAATATGACATATTTAATTTTGAAACCACACTTTACTTTCTAAATACATAGAAAATTATTCTTGGAAGACATGTATAAGTCCCTTCTCTGGGGGATTTTAGGAACAGATCAAGCCTAAAATTTTCAGGCCTGATCTATAAATACCCTTCCTCAGTGTGGTGTGATGGAGTAATCCATCTTTCAATGTCTCCTCAAGCCTGGTATTTCCATTATTATATAAATGTGATATTTTCCTTGTAGTTTTCTCTTTTCAGCAAACACCTAGGGTAGAAGATTGAGCTCAAATGCCCATAACACAGAACAGACAGTATCCAAAATTAGGATTTAATAAAATGCAGAATTACCTGAAGAGAATGCCCAGCTGGACTCAAGCTAAATCTAAAAGTTTCATTGAACGAAGGCTCTCGGTCATGCCTGCATACCCTGGTTTTCTTCTTAATTACTCTCTTTTGGGTAGAGATATTGACAACATACAGCTTCACATACAGGTCTGGGGAAGAATAGTTCAATGAGTTAAATACAGAAGCTTTTAAATAATCATTGTTAATGATTTCAACAGAAGGGAATTGTTGTGGAAAAATGGTATTTTACAAAGTCATATTCTTTTCTCGTTCACATAGCGTAGAAATGCTCCCACTTCACTAAATTCAGAGGAATTTCTTTTTGTTTATAGTACTGTCATTAAAGGAAAGAATACCATGGTATCTTTATCTAAGCATGAAAATATCATTATGAACAAGAAATTTTTGTTTTTATAAAACTTTTTCACAAAAATATAATTCTCTATTGGTTATATCTGTTATTTGATAACGTAGGGATTTATAATTTTTACTTAAGTTAAAAACTGAATGATTTTTAAAAATAAAAAGTAAACTAAAAAGAGGATTAACTTCTGAGAGTTAATTTGCTTCTACAAGGTGTTTTTACTGTCATTAAAATTGCTCCAAGGAAAAAAGAAGGACTTCAAAAAGAATTCTGTAGAATATGTCATCCTGGCTAAGAAGCAATTTTCTTTTCCATTTTAGTGATGATGTTAAATGACTTAAGATAAACCTACTTAATATTTTCAAAGTATCATGAAGCTGTTTTCTTAGTGATACCTGGAAGATGATCTGGAGATTTAAATTTGTATGTGATATTTCTGCACTGAAGGATTTCTACTATCAGTTGTTCTCCATCTGTCTTCATTTCCTTCTTTAATGCAATCTTGATTTCCCCCATAACCTGTGTTTTACCTGAAAAAGCAGAAAAAGTTACCCTCATTAATGTAAAAGGAAACAAAATGTATTATTCTAACTTGTAGAAAAGTAAAATTTTATGGTTTTGGTGGGGGGTTGTTTATTTGTTTGCTTGTTTTGTTTTGGTTGGTTGGTTTGGGTTGGGTTTTTGTTTGTTTAATTTAGCTTTTTTTAATTTTTTTTATTTTTGTTTTGTTTTTGGTTTTTTTCTTTAGTTATTATAGCTATACTTCTAGCTCTTAGTTTTAAGTCTGGAGTGTAAGGATAATGTACAGCTTGGATGAGCAAGTGGTGGGTACATGCTGTACACTTGTATAATTAGATTATATACTTCAGAATGTATTTGCCTCAGTGGAGCTTTTTCCTAAGAATAGAAATTTCTCTAGGAGTCATTACAAGTCACATAACAGTCACTACAATTCACCTTTTCAGAAACATTTACTACAAGACTCTGAAGTTATCTCGTTTAAAAAAGAAAAAAAAAAGTAAGAAAAGAAGAAAGAGAACTTTCAATAGAGTGTTAAAAGTGAGATATTCAAAGGCAATGAAGCAAGGCTGGTGCAGTCAGCATTTCATTTCACCTTCCCACATACATGGAGCGACATCATTCACACAGTTTAAAGGGAAGTGCTTAGAGTGACCTTTAAAAGTAAAGGTAATTTCTCTGCTTATGTGGATAGAAATACAGGCCCATTATTTCTACACATTATGGATTTCTCTCTAAATCAGTTCAGAGATGAAGAGAAGGCACAGAAGGAAATGTAGACAAAGACATTTTGCCTTTCCTCTGCCTGTCCTCCCACAAACCTTTTCAGAAGCCAGGCAGAGTGGAGCTGGGCTATATCTTCTAAAAGCAGAGGGTGGTGGGAGCAGAGAATCCTCAGCTCAATTCTCTCTATACTATGTCATAGTGGGGGTTGTGCTTCTATATCTATTGTCCTGCTACTGAAAATATTATTTCACCTTTCTTTTCTCTTTAAACATTAGTTCAAAATAAATCAAACCATAAGCTTCTGAGATTCTTTGTTACGTAGTTTCTGGTGCCAGTAGGTTTTAACACTTTACTGGAAATTCTAGAAGCTTGTGCCAAGATGTTTTAAGGTGCAAAGGAACTCTGCAGAAAATAAACAATTATGATACATCTGGAGAAGGTTCTCAATTAAGTGTTAAGTTGCCAAGAGGCATGTAAAAATTACTTCTTGTATCACAGATGTATAATCAAATTTGAATAACGCCCTCTGTTTCACAGATGTTAATTCTATGTTTTTTTCTACTTAAAATAATTTGAGGGATCACGAGTAAAAATGTAATTATAAATAATCACAGCTACAAACAGGTCCCCAACTCTTCTCACAAACCAAAGCTGGAATTTAATTTAGTTACAGTCTATAATAAATTTGTAATTCAGCTTCAGCTGGCCAGCATTTCTTATATTTTTTCTAAGGTGTGAGAAGACCTGTTAAGAGGCAGGTGATTCTTTCACAATATTTAATAATCATGAAACCATTCCTATACGTTTGAATATGCAATAATAGCTTCTTTTCCTGCTACATGGTTGTGCAAAGATAATGAAGTCTTCATCTTGTGATACCAGCAGAAAAGATCATTAGTAGCTGGAATCAAAGAAGGAATGGCCAACAATGTCCCTGTTATTATTCATTATATCCCTGTTGTTATAATGAAAAAATTCCCTTTCCCTGAAAAGTGTTTTGTTTCCATTGTGCCCTTCTTGGTTAAAATGAGGGTTTTGAATTACTTGAAAGAGATGCAAGATAAAATTATAACACCTTCTTTTCTCTGTAGATAAAATTCTCAAACTGTGGATGAAGACATGACACACCTGAAAGGTGTTGTTTAAATGTGAATTTGTGATCAGTATTGGCTCTTGCACTGGCTCCCAGAAATATGAAAAGAAGCCCAGCATGGACAGCTGTAGGCCAAACCTAATACTAGTTTCAGGCAATTTTTAGTTAATCACAGACTTTTCTGTAAAATGTACTTGGTTTATTTTCTGTATTTCCTGTCTGTCTAAGCTCTGTTTGCATTAGTTGTTAGGATCTCATCTTGATTCCTTAGTGCCTTCTTTTTCATTTAGGTGTGCATTAAACTTCAGATAAGAGGAGGTGGTTTGGATGCCATTTGTGATGCTGTAAACCAGAGAAAAGGATATATGCTTCCAGCAAATTTTATTTGAATATTCCAACACTCTTTCTCAACATCTGAAATTTTCCATGGACAATTCTGTAGCACTAGGTACTCTTTGGGACAAGCAATCTTGCTTCATTATTTAAGCATGGTGGGGAAAACAATGATCTGCAGCTGCAAAGACATGAAGGATGATAGCTTTCTTGTGCTTCCATACAAATTTTCATTTCTCCCACAGCATGAGTGAAGGAGCCTTAACACCAGCCTTATAAAACTTAGCACTGAAATAAATCACCACTTCAAAGTCCACCAGAGTTTTGTAGACTCAAGAAAGGATTCCTATCCCTTCTGTTCTTAGCTTTTCCCCCTTTCTCATATATGTTCTTTGCATCTTTTCTTTGGTGGGTGTGCAAAAATAGAGCAGATGTGCCTTGTTTTGTGGAGTTGCTTCTTTAAATGAAAATGAGAGATACAGTGATGAAGGGAATGGTTAATGGTGAACCATCAAAAGCTGGTGAGAGTTCACAGAGGGCTGAGCTGGACATGAATGCATCATGTTTGTTGTGAGAAATAAAATTCCTCAGGGTGTCATGGGATTAGACATCCCCAAGGGTTGCATTGGTAGGAATAAATCAAAATATACAACACCCAATCACAATCTTTTGTCTTCTTATATAAGTTTAGAAAACATCAGTCAAAAGTGATGTGAGAATGGAAGTGATTGCAGGTATTTTGGTACATCGGATGATGATAAAAGCCAAAATACAACTCTGAAAAAGCAATATAGCATATCTTTTAAGGGATGTACTAATATGGTTTCCCAAGAAAGTGAAAAAAAAAATTAACTTGAGTAGTAACATTTTCTTCAATAAAAAATATTTTCAGATGAAAGAGGTGTAATACAGGATTATCACAGAGGCAAGGAACCATAACTATATGGTAACTATAAAGCACTAAAAACATTACTGTCTAATTTAGTTTAGGAAACAAGGAGTGAAGAAGACACATTTTACAACCATATGCTAGAGTAAACATTGAAAAGGATAGGAGATATTTTAGCTGAATTAGTGTGATATTTTACCTGTTTCATATGTAACAAATGCACATTTACTGTTATCCTCCACAAGAGGATCACAGGCATTGCCAGCATCATCGTGTTCGCTTTTGTAACATGCCAACTGTAGGCAACCAACTCTTAAATATATCTATATCTATACATAGGATTTAAAACATCAGTGTTTGTTTTTTTGGTTTTTTTAATGACTGCACACCTCTTTTTAAGGGACCATATTTATTAATAATTCATTAACAATTAAAAGGTGGTTGTTATTAACTAAATTTTTGCAAAGTGTTTGAGAATTCAAGGAGTTGAAATTTGCTGTGGTTATGGCAACACCAGAGCTGTTGTTCTAGAAGAACTGTCGCACTCCACATTGTGAAAGGTTAATTAGTTTTGCTATTAGCTTTAATTGACTGATGTTGTAAATCACAGGATATGTCATCTCCACTGTTGTTGTCAGTTCTAGAGATTGATAAGTATGGATTGTGCTCCCATTCCTTTTTAATCAAATGCCTGCTGTCAAACAGAATTACCCAAGACAGAAGCAAGTAGCTGCCTGCCATCATTCCATGTTATCAAGGCTAATTCATTAAATGAGTAAGTAAATCTCAATGCAGAAGAGCAGGAATTTTATTCATTTCAATTGTCTAAATGTATACTTCTGAGACAATTTGCACTATTATCTTAAAATAGGTTGAATTTCTTTCTGACATTGACTATATTTTTTCACATAGATGGATAATGCATGGGTAGGTTAAACTTGGAAATTTAAATATAAGATGTCTAAATGCTGCTACTTGATAAACATCATACTTGAGTAATTTCCTGAATGGATGCCAGATGGCCAGAAAACAGAATCAGAAAAATACATAAACTGACATTTTGTTTCATAATTGTGTATAAATTGGTACGGGATCTCCTGTTCCAGAAGAGTGACTGGGGGATGCTAGAGCAGTGGTATTGAACATTAAATTCAAGGGGAAAAATAGGAACAAATATTTTCCATCCTTTTTCTTTTCAAATGAGGTTTATAGATGAAATGGTTTTTTACAAAATAGATAGGATATTCTCTTCTGGAGCTTCAGGAATCAGACACTTTATGGTGAAAAGTTTTAAATCAGAGGAAGGTCCTTCTAAACAGCTCCCCATGATAATGGAAGAGATGTGTAATCTCCTTAGGTCTTTATCTGTTTTGATACTCTGAAAGATTAAATCACTGTACCTCTGAAGGCTCTGTACAGTGTTTATTGAAGGAATAAAGCAATTTTTTGGATGTACTTAACTACTGTTCATCTCATAGGTATTTAATGACTTGGACTTGGATAGTTATCTCTAACATAGTTCAATAAGAAATAATATATTCCAGAATCAAGCAAATCAAATAATCCTATGTAGCTGTATTTCTTAAATAAACAAAATCTTATATTCAGCTATATTAGGATATGTTTTTAATATTTAGAGAGTTAGAACATATAGTAGCCTGTCGTTAAATCTAAGTAATCCATGATTCCGATCCAAATCTCGATAACTTGAACTAAAAAGAGGAGAAAAATTACAGCTTTAAAATATAGAACATGATTAAAGACAACACAAAAACATGCAGTCTGTCAAAAGACCTATGTTCCTCAGCAGCTTTCTGTAATCTTAGATTTCATCTCTCAGAGATGGAATTAATGACATCTCAGAGTGGTTTGGATTCAATAACTGGGATTGGGTTTTCTGTGAAGAGAGAGACTTTGATCAAGTGAACACAGACTTTGTAGAGTGTGTGATCCCAGGAGAAAACACAAAGTCTTAGGAAGGCTGATGAGAACCTTGCCACTGTCAAGAATGTCTCCACAGTAACCCATGAAGCTTGTACAGACATCATTTTCTGTCTAACACAGTGCTGTTGTGCAATATGTTTCTGCTGGATTCCTTTAACACCATTTTAAGAACCAGTTCATCCTCCACTAGACAGCTGTGCTTCAGAAAAACAAGATAACATGATCTTATTGCATTAAATAATTCAGTATTCATGCAAATAGTAGGCTATATATATGTAATATATATTTCAGTATTAGTGCTAAACAACTCCCATTGAAGGTAAAGCAAAAGTGTTCAGTATAATTTTTAAATGTACATATACCAAGAAGTTAAAATACCAGGCAAACCTTCCAACCTTCCACTCTTTTTTTTAAGCAAATCTTTCTCTTTCTCTCTTTCTCTTTTTTTTTTTTTTTTTTTTTTTTTTACCATCACATAAGTTACTTGCAGTACCAGCTGTTTCTATTCATGCCTTTCATCCTCTTGCTGGGGCATGAGCTACTAGAAAAGCTGCTGCAAAATAATGGTGAATAACCTTGGTTAAGAATGCTTCCCAATTTTAACAGGCTCCAACATTTTCTGTCCTTATGTTTTTTTCATTTCCTTCTTTTACTCTTTTACCTTTTGCATATGTATTTATTTCTCTTTTAAAATTGCCACAGTTTTCTCTTGTAGGCTGATTTCATACTCATTTTTTTCTGCAGTAAGAAAAATCAGACATCTAACACAGTTTTAGCTACTACTTCCTCCTGTCTCACAATGCTTTAAATACATGTTACTACCATGAGTCTGTCTCAACAAATATGAGGTTGAATATGTCCTGAAATTTGTTGCTCCTCTCACAACTGGATACTGAGTTTGTTCTTCACAATGCTATCAACAGCTCATGGGACAAACTAGAGCTCAGGGAAAGGTTGTATTAATTAGTTCCTCTGCTCTGAGGAGGAACTCCAGCTGTTAAGGGTCCCAAATATGTGTACAGAGTCCTCTCTAGTCTGCCTGTGGAAAGACTACGTGGTGCTATAAAAGAAGGGCTCTGAGTTATGATTTATTCTCTCCCTTTCCTGACACAGGTAGGGGACACTGTGTGCTGGCAGTGTTCTCCTCTGAGACAGCAAACTCAGCTCCACTCCTGAGAAACGGCTCCCTCTGGGAACAGGGGTGCTCTGTGGTGGGAGCAGAGAGGAACCAAAGGAGCTCCTCTCTTTACTCCTTCCCTCTCCTCACCTTGCATTGTGGACTGCTGAGGACAGGCTACAGATCATGAGATGAGCAAAGAAGGTCTTTCATTAATACCTCCAGTGTCCTCGGATGTGATGCACACATCACAGGGGGGAGAGGAGCAGAGCCCAGGAACTTTGCTCAGAGCAAACACAGTTTACAATTTTGGGCACTGAGGGTGGCTGACTTTGGGGCTCAGCCATATGAACCAGCTGACAGCTTTATGTTGTGATTCTCAGACTTAGCAGGCTCACAGAGAGAAATTTAAATATACTTGTGCAGAGATTTAGCCTGTACGCCCCAGATCCTTATTTTAAGTCAAAAAAACCTGTTGTACAAAATGTGTTTTGAAAACAAGGAAAGTCTTTTGCCTGTTGAAATGTGGAATATTTCCCAGAAAAAATATAAGCTCTGTTCCATTTATTGGTCATTCTGTATGTGCCTTCCTTTCATAGGTTTTATTCATCTTTTTGGAAGAAAAATGCAAAACAAAAGAAAAAAACTAAACCAAAACTCTATTCTGACTGTGCGTTGATACCGTATGTAAAAACTTGATCTGAAGTAATGTAATGTGTGGGAAAATAACACTGATACTTCACAATATGCTCAAATATGAAAAATAGAGACATGTACCAATCCATGTTTCAGCCAGCCTTATTTCTGTTAAAATGTTGCCGAAAAAGTGGGGCAGTGGGAAGAGTATAATGAAGGAATAATGTTAGAGGAGGTGAATCTGAGCAGAAACTTTCACTAGCATCAGAAGTTGCCCAAGCCAGTAAACTCAATGACAGTATAGGGGATCAGAGGCTTCTCCAGTAATTTTTTTATTTTTTTTCAATAATCTAGCTTGACTCGTCTTTGTACCGTAGAGATATTTGGAATAAATGTAAATATCAAATTTAGGAGATCAGAGATTACTCCACAGGTTGATTTCAACAATGAAGATGAACACACAGAATACTTGTGTGCATTTGACTGGTAGGAGCTAGAGAGAGAAAGAAAATGAAGTGAGAGAAGTCAAGATATTTGCACAACTAACTCATAGCATATCCTACTAGTTTATCTCTTATTTATATCTTCCACTTCTGTGGAAGGGAAGTCTTGTGTTCTAAACAGAAAATTCTTTCAAAATCCTCCACAATTCCCTCAAATATCAGATTTTCCCAAAACTTATCTCTGATTTAGAATCTCAAGCTAATGGTGGGGTAAATCACAAGGAATTGTTTATGTTTAATGCAAACTCCCTGAAATTTGTAGGCAGTAGCGATAATACCTTTCTAAGCTTTTATTTTTTGGATGGATAAATGCCTTTGGAGGTGCCTGCATTTTTTTAAAGTGTTATTTGAGAGTTGAGATAATGGCTTTCCTTTAGAAAACAGACTTTTCGCCAATGAAACTAGGCTAAAAGTATCAACATTAAAATTTGGAGCTCCAAAATTTTCCATAACTTTGGAGGAAGCTAAAACTTGAGAGAAAGCCAAAACGATGGTTGAAATTATTCTTGTGATTTTAATTGAACTTCAAAGATAGGTGCAGCCTGAATATGAAAGGGAAAACTGAGGAATCTCAAAAGGAAAAACTGTCTTAAACCACCTTTGTTTCCTTTCATCCTGACCATAAATCACTGCCCAAGTCTAAATATCTATTCATAGTCTTCACAATTTTAGCATCTTACATAATGAGACATATCAGACTCTGCAGATTCAGCTGCATAAGAGATGGCTTGCCACAGCACATCTGAAATTTTGATGATGAAAGGCACACTTTGGCCTGGCTTTTTTGTATAAAAAAGATTCATACAGGGAGAAAAAGAAAACTAATGTCACACAGAAAACTAATGTCATACATTTTGAGACTTTTAACCTTACTCTACTTCAGCTTTACCAAGGAGAAAATGTGTTGCTAAAGGAAGAAAAAAATTGCAAACTCCCTGTAAAAGTCTAAATTTAACGTACCCACAGTTCAGTAAAGTACTTGTACAATACTACAATAATCTTTGTATAACACAACATAATTTTTTTTTTAAAGTAGGGCAACTGAGTCTGCACTTTTTTTCCATATAAGTATGAGAACACAAAATGGGTCTCATCTATACAAAAACTGGGAGGATTTTACTAGATGTGCCTAGGTTCTCATTTAAAAAATGTTAGATTTTAAGCTATTTTCCCTCTCTCATGATAAAGATATTTTTTCTCTTTTTTAAGTTTTGACATGCAAGATTTTGAGAGTTCAACAACATAGTCTGAAATGACAAAATCCCTTCTGAGACAACCTTCACTTTCTGTGTCAAAATAATGAAAATTTTCTTTTTAGACCTCATTCTGAATATACATATGAAGATGTGAATATCACAACAGATTTATTCATTCATTGTGTCCACTTGATTTTTGAGAAGTTAGACATTCTGGCTTGAAACACTGGAAATCCTAGGAAATTGATTAAAGCCCATTTGTCTTATGTTACAATATGGTGAAAGTATAATGGAAATAATATAAGCACTTTCAGGGTAGAAAATTTAGTCATGTGGATGGTAGCGAGATAATGAAAAATGTCCTTAAAGAGGATCAAATAATTATAAATATAATTCAGAAATCTTATGTAGTGTAATATTAGGAGAGAAAAAACTTGATAACCAAGTAGGTTTTGCATTTATTGTATTTTCTTTTGTGAGTTCAAAGAGAGACAATTTCAACAGAATATTTTGTACTTGGGATGTAAACAAACATTCACCAAACTAAATTATAATATATGGAGTGCTTAGAAAATGTTTTAAGAATAATGTATTTCCTTAAAAAAAAGCTAAAAATGAAAACAATGAAAACAAAGTGCTTGCAAGTTGCATTTGCAAAAAGCAGTTTTCTGCTAGGAAAACTGCTGACCACTCAGAAGTGGGTAGAATGACATGAAAACAAAATTTATTTATATAATGTCTGCTGAATTGGTGGGTCAGGCAGAAGAAAAAAAGTCATATTACATTTGAATTTAAACCCAAGAATGTGTTACATAACAGGAACACCTAGAAACATCCCAATTTGCTTTGGCAGAGGGCTGTTTAAATAGTGATTTTTCAATCTTTTTAGTGTTCTGGACATATAGTCTAGTGAAAACAAACCAAAAAAAACCAGCTTCAAAGGTAGATGGATAAAATCAGATGCATGTTTTTAGAGAATTTATTTCATTAGAAAAATAAATAGAAAATCAGTTCAAAGGTAAAATTCTAAATTTAGGAGTAGATGTTACCGAAATATCTAATACAGACTTGGTTTTATTAGACAGGTTGAAGTTTTTAAAAGAGATAAAATGAGAAAAAAAAAATTTCCCCGGTTTTCTGAGTTAAAAGTGCAAATAATAGTATATTTTGATATTTTCCCTTTGTCATAAATCACAAGAATGTGTACACAGTGAAAAGGACTTGGTGTAAGAATCACATCTGATGTGGCTTCGTTTGGAGAATGACTCATGGAACATTTACTGCACAGACAATAAGCACTGAGCCTGCACTGTTAGTGCAGTGGAACAAGCTGTTTCATCTCACAGCTTGGCCGAGTCATTTATAGCCCACAAAAAAATTACTTAACACATGGTGGCATATGTAACTCTATAAGGCTTTCTTTGAGAAGGAGGTGGAAGATGGCATTTGTATACACAAATACATCCATACACATACCCAAGCTAACACAATATGTTAGCACTCTTTTGTGCCATAAACCTAGTAGGCACACTATCATGATAGCTGGAGATGAAAATTTTTGGTAAGAGCATGCCTATTCACTCCTCACATCTTGATTTCCAGATTCCCCCTCAGATTTATATTGCAGCTCTGAGGCACTTTCAGTGAAATATGCTTAAAGTCTTGCTCATACCTCCCTGGAGCTACACACTGGAGAGCAGAGCCGTGTGTGCTGCACAGCTTGGGCACCAGAGCAAAAGCTTCTGCACTGACTGTTCATGTGGAGGACAGGTATGCTCTTATATTCATAGATTTCCTTTTGCATTCTTACCTTACCTGGTGCAGTGGTACCAGCCCACTGCTGAGATGTTCTTTCTCTCTCATTAAATAAGAATTATTACTGAAATTGTTGTTGTTAATAGGACTACTAAGTATAAGAGAATGAGACGTTGCCTATTCTGTGTGACAGTAAGAGCTGTGATAATTCTAGCAAAGCTCATTGTGACTAATGTATGAAAGAAAACCAAATTTGTCCTCCAGGACCATCAGAGTATTTTGGGGCTGGCTCTAGAGAACCCAGGAAATTTTAGTATAAGAATGAATACTTGTAATCACTACTGGGATTCTACTACCTGCATAATCTGTCCAACAGAGCAATGGAGGATGATCCTTTCCATTAATCAGGATAAATATGGAATCAGCTCAGTCTAAACTAAAATAAAACTCTGTTAATCCAAATTTTTCTCAGGAGGCATGAACAGAAATGTTCTGCAAAGTATTTCATAGTATTATGCAGAATTCAGACTTCTAAAGCCTGTGGAGGACTGATGCCTGAAAACTTCTTACAGTAATGTGGACATAGCTCCTAAAGGGGCCAGTCTGGAGAAATATCAATTTACCTTTTGGCTCCTGCCCGGAGTCTTCTATTAAATGCCTCTTTTTTTTTTTTTTTTTTTTTAAAAAAAAAAGAGTGTTTAACCTTCCACTAGTAATCTTTATAGATGAATGTACCTGCTTTTCACTGGAATAGATACTTTTCATTTTCTCTCTCATTCAGCACTCAGTAGTGCCATTATTCTTTATTTCATGCAGTGCTGGTTCCCTCAAGCTGCTATAACAGACATATCCTGAAGTTGGTATTTCATTGCTCTGTTGAACTGATGTGTATGGCTAAACTCCACAGAGATAAGATTGAATAAAAAATATTATATAAAAACCTAGAGCAGAAGGAAAAGGGACAGGACAGCACTTATACAAATCCACTCAGAGATTTGTGATGAAGACTGAAATGATGGAAAGACAATGATTTTTTTAAAACGTGTTCCTATCTGGAGTGTTCATGAACTGGTAAGAAACCAGTTTACTGGAATTATATGTAACATAAAAAACAATGGCAAAGGTCAAAATTTTAAGTCCGTGTTCCAGATGGACAAAATGATGCTACAAAAGAGGTCACAATCTTCTGTAGGTGTAAAAATGCCACAAATATTTCTAGATAGTAGATGTCTTTTCACAAAAAAAAAAAAAAAAAGGTGAGCTGGGAATTATGGATTTTAGTAAAACAGAAGGACCTAATATTAAGTCATGGGAGAATAAGATAGATTGGTAGCAGAGATACAAGGGGAAATGATTTATAATGCAAGACCAAAAATTTTCAATATGATCACCTAAAATATTTTTTAAGGACTTTTTAGAGAAAAATAAGTCAGAGAATGTTTCCTCTCAGATGCTGGGATCTCTCCCTCTCACATAGAAAAGAAGTAATCTTCTTTTGGAATCCCCAAATAAGGGAGTTTGAGGCTTTGATTTCTTGGCCTACAGCCGGACTTTATATCAATTCCACCTGCAACTGGAAAACTTTTCTGATGAAAGTTTTCTCAAAATGATGTGCACCAGAAAAGGTGAATATGAAAATAAACATATGTTGGTGTTTCTATCTGTCTTGCTTAGAATCTCTCCCTACATTTTCTGAAGTCACTGAAGCATACACCATCTATCTGTAGATAAAAAGAAACTCAACTGTTTTGTAACTAATTGAAAATCCTCTTCTGCTCTGGGCAGTAAGCATGCAATAGAACTTTCATAATTAGATGAATCTTTTCAATAATGAATACAAAGGAGCATCTCATAGTGAGTTAATGCTCTGGCATCTCCTGTAGATTTACTTTCTGGCAACTGAAAAAGTTTACTCTTATTTTGAGAGTTAATGCTTCATAGATTTTAGGCACTGAGGCCAGCCCTCATGATTTTTTCAAGACTCTGAGATTTAATACTGCTCTTTTGAAGATGACTGTTGAAGTCTTGCTCATAATTTGCATTTAAAAATTAAAGCTCTGTATATGGGAATTGAAAGCAGGGTTTTGCAAGACCTCACAAACAGAAAGTGTAACATAGATTCTTTGAATAATGTTATTTATAACTTTTCTGATAAGTTTTGAAATGTAAAATACCTAGGACATGGAAAAACACTCAAGCTATTGCTGTTGTATGCTCATTATTAATTTGTGATAAAGTGTGTCATTGTATTTGCAATCATCATCCATGAATATGATTCAAATTCCTGAAGGAATTGGACAGAATTTCTCTACAATTTCAACCAATTTAGAATAGAAAGTAATGGGGGGGAGCATGTTAAACTAAAAATGAAGACAGATTTAGGAAACCAGACATGTATTCTCCTGGATTTTGAGCTTATTCAGAAAAAATTTCATACTCTAAGAGAGAAGATTGAATAAAAATCTGATATATAAATTTCTTAAACTCCCAGTTCAGCTTTACATGAACTGAAGAAAAATATCTTCCCCAAAGAGTCACCACAAAAGGAGTCTTTATGATGTAAAGAATATTTAAAAACTCTACAGCTTTGCCTTTTTAGAAACCCTAAAGAGACAATATGACTACTCAACATCTGCTTGGAATTGGCTCAAACCTAAGAAAACACTCTGTCCCTTAGGCTAATGTTTGTGAAGAATGACTTGCCAAGCTGGTGTCTGGCTGTGGATAGATCCCACACCAGCTGAGACACTCAGCACCACTAGAGTATCTTCCCTGAGAGCAAGATCAAATTGTCCATCTGAATTGGAAAATATGACATATTCATATACTCATATGAATTTAAATGGACTTATTGTTTGGTGGCAGTGCTAATTATTTCCATGTTGTGATTATCATTGTGAAATACAGGAATAAGCAGAAGACAATGTTTTATCTTTGAAGTTGTTTCATCCCAATTTTACCCTCTTCTGACCACAAGTACCATAAGTGTCCCCTTGCATGAGGTTTCACAAGCAAAACTTTGTGGATCCATTGCTGAACAACACGTCTCTGAGTGCTGTTGTATTCATGTTCCACTCAGTGTTGAAGCCACAGGGTCTCTCTATTGGTAGCCCTTCCAAAGAGAGGGAAGCTTTATTTACCAGTCAAATCTATACATTTTAGTACATTCAGGTCTGAAATTTGAGTGTATGTATGCATTGTAATTCAGGTGAGCACCAATTTTAACTTCTCAGCACATTTTCATTCCTCCTTCCCAACATAGTTTGGCTGCAGGAAAGAAATGTAAACTTTTAAGTCCACAATTCTGACCAAGGACATCATACTGATGTGGGAGACTGCAAACTTGCTACTGAAATGGCTCACCAGACATCAAATTTCCTATACAAGGAACTCATTGTCCAATTTTGAAATAAAATCCATACAATAAAATTCAGTAGAAAAACATAAACAACCTTCTACATGAAATAGAGTTTGTCCTGAGGTCTCCATGATGCTGAAAGCTAATAGTCACAATTTTCATCCTAAAAAAATCTAAATTCTTGTCTCAGACATTTTGTGATAAATACTTTCAGAAGCCTGCACATTTTCTTCTTTGTAAAGTTTTTGGGTTTATCTCTCAATAATAATAATGCTAGTGGTAGTTAGCAAACCCCTAAAATTTACAAAGAATAGTGGTCTGTATTATATGTTTACAATCATTATTTACACAAAAATGTAAGTAATTATAAATTGTTCTGATCAGAAAGGTGAGGCAATTACAGTTGAAAAGAGTTAATTGAAACTAAATGTACATTAATAATCTTTGTTACTTTTCAAAACTATCTCAGAGAAGCATATAGAGGCAATAAAATAAGAAGCTTTCAAGCGTCATGCTGAATTTACTTCCATTTTCCATGTGACATATAGCTCCAGCAAAGAAGTATTTTTTATCAAGAATGCTTCAAGAAACATAAGACAAGTCTGCTACCCTGCTGAGCAGTGTGCTTTCTGATTTTAAAAGCTGTTTGTTATGCTTCGAAAACAGGCACTGGTAAAGGCAGAATTAACTCTGCTGTCAAAAGACAAAACTGGTGCAACTGGAACTGACAAAAAAAAATTGCTTGGTTTCCTCAGTGATTTATCATAAAACCATCATCCTTCTGCTCAGAAAAAGAATGTGCAAAATAAACAGCCTGGTTTGGCGCTTTTTTTGTTCTGTTATTTAACAATTTTTTTTTTTTTTTAAATAACCCCTTATTTACAAAGCTTGTGGTCAGATATTCCAGGTCTTGTGGTCATTAGGGCAAGAAAATAATACATTAAATGTAGGCAGTTGCAACAGGGAACATCAAGCAATAGGACCTAATTACCTGGGAGGAATCCAACCAGCTCAGTGGCTGTGAAAAATACTGTGGAGTTTTTAATAAACAGTTGAAGCAGATTGTTGCTTTAAACTCTTCCTGTTAAGATGTTCCCTTAAAGAAAATTATACCATCCTTAGCACCAGTGTAGCTGAAAAGGTTGTCACCTGTAACTAATCACCGATTCTTAAAAGCCATAAACAGGCACTGGTGCTGAAAGGGCTCTCTCCACTCTCCTGCCCATTGCTTCCCACACAGTGTCCCCGACTTTATCTCCTGTAGCCACAGTGTTTGTACAGCTGCAATGATCCTGCTCACTGCAACCTCACCCCCTCCCTGCCCCACCCCAGCGTATTGATTTTGGGTTAGTCACCCACCTGAATCAGCACACACCTTATGTCATCATAAAGGGCAAGACAAGGTTCAGGGAAAGGACAAATGGCATTTTACAGCAAAAATGCTGGTTTAAAGTGTGCTTTAGGAAGCAATTGTAAACTGGTAGAATGATTCACAGAGCAAAGGACTGCTGGAGCACTCCAGTCCAGTCTCACACTCACAGGGTTAACTTCCACGTTAGATGAGGCTGAACAGAACTTCTTTTGTAGAGTTTTGAATCAAAACTTCATTTTGTATGTTTTTGTTGGGTTGATTGGTTTAGCTTGCTTTTTATTTTCCCTTTATTCAGTTGGAATTTCCTTTACTTCAGCTTGTGAATGTTATCTATTTCCTATTTCTGACTGCTGAGCTCTGAGAGAGTCTGGCTTCATCTTCTTCATACTAACAAGCATCCAGTCGAAAGAAAGAATCCTTTCCTATGACCTGCTCCCTTCATAGCTAATTTTTCAGCCCAGTATGCAAGTAATAATGATCACAAAGATATTTTCTAAATTAGTATTGTTTAAGAAAAAATATTGCTTTCATTGCTCATTTTTCCAAGTGACCTTGGAAAAGGAAATCTGATTTGAAGTGTTTTAACCTCTGCTTTGAGCAGAACAGAGTGGATACTACACATTTTGCCATGAGAACATGAAAAATAAATCTATTGCTTTGTGGGAAAAAAACATTGTCTTCAATGCCAGGACTTTCAATACTTTTAAAATAGCTTTGGGCATCAATTGCTTATTTTTAGTTTTGCTCATTTTAAAGAAGTCTAAAGAATATTGAATCTGTTTTGTGGCCCTTGCATTATTTCCCAACAGTTTGAAAACAAAAATATTTTTTCATAGCACATCCATTTTACTGTCAACAATAAAGAAAAGCTGCCTCAGGAAAAGAGCTTTAAATATAGCTGTGGTGCTATCAACAAGTTAGCACTTCTGCATGAAAGCAAGTCCAGTTCATGGCAGAGTTTTGCTGCAGGAGGGCACAAGTCAGTAGTGGCATGGCATGAATGTAAGCTGAATTCTTCAATGCTCCTTTTTACTGGAGGGAGCCAGAGAGCTCAGATGCACTGGATATATCTCTCTGATCATGTATATCTGGGTGTGCTCTATATAGGTTGAAGGTTGTGAATCCCTAAGTTTTATGATGTTGGAGATGAGTGTTCATGAAGTGTGCTGAACTCAGCTGAATGTGGAGTTTGTTTAAAGGCAGCTTGGCAGTTCTAAGAAGTGAGCAGGTTGGCTTCTGTCTCTTTGACCCAGCTGTAAGGCTAAAATCAAAAGAAGGAATGTAACAGCCTGGGAACACCTCAGAGCTCAAGGATACTTCAGTCCCTGGTTACTCTTCATTAGAAAAATCAAAAGAATGAAATTTTTGCTTTTCCTTACTCTTGTTTTGACAAACATATGCCAGATTTCCTCATGGGCTACTCACTCCCCAAACTTTCAAAGTCTGTGCTTCCAAACAGGCCCATGATGTGGAACATTAGAATTATTCTATGCCCTCTCACAAGTTCCTATATCACCTTTGTCTCATTCTCCAGTTTCATCTTTGTTCCTCTAGGAGCTCCCAGATCTTGTTATCTTTCACCTTCCTTGATGGTGAAGGATCCTTGTCTTCCTTCCATTAACCAAGAGTGAATGAAAAGTCTAAATACTGGTGTGTTCTGAGCCCCGAAGAAATCACTGAAGTATTAGAGAGTGAACTTTCCTGAACTGTTGATATTATTTCCATGCTTCTTCTAAGGCCTAATTCTAAAATTATATTTTATATATATTTCAAATCTGAGATAGATTAAACTGTCAGTGATGATAAATATTAGGGACACTGAAAAAAAGGAGGAAGTTACTAATTCTATGTGCTGTGTTTTAATATGATCTGTTTGTGTTTTCTGTTGTGATTTTTCCCTCAAGTTATAACAGATTTTGACTCTATCTGCTATGGTTCTTGGTGAACTACAATGAAATGAACAGGGGTTGACCCACTATCTCCACAGAGATTCAGGATCCAGAGAGGAGCACATCTGGTCTCTTTAGGTGCCCAGAGCTTCTTGCCAGGTTTGTCACAGCTCAGCAATGGAAACTTCTACCTGCTAACATCTTTTGTGGGTTAAATTCTTTCAGCAAATACAATCAACTCCTCTGAGAGACAAAACCAATTAGGAGACAATCAGTAACTGTAGATCTACAATACTCAAGATACAGTGAATCAAGGGTGTTCCTACTTCTTTTTAATGAGTTTTCTGTCAATAAATGAATCCATGGAGGAATTCCACAGGCTATTGTCTCTATAGTGTTGAGTTCATTTATTTTTTTTACTTTTTCCAGTGGTATTTGAAAGGTAGAAAGAAGAGAGTATTAGTGTGGGGCTTTAGTCAAGAAGAACCAGAAGAGAAACCTATTTAATTCCTAAATTTATCACTAATCCTGGTAAAATTCTTATTGCCTTGTTAAAAACCAACCAAACAACCAACCAAGGAATTAACCAAGCAACTAAAACCAATCAAACAAACACCCCAACCAATCAATAAAACAGACAAAAAAAAACCATCAGACTGGTTAGAAACATGGAATTTGGAGAACTGAAAATAATAAATTATATAAATGCAATTAAAATAGAATTAATACTTGCTATCTAAAGATGCAAAAAATTGGCAGATTTTTGACCTGTTTCAGTGTTTGTCTTTAAATAAGTAATCCTGGTTCTCTATAACAATTATATGTCTATGATTTCAAAATGGTTATGTTCTATCTGAGTAAACTGTTAACCCAAAACTTCTCCCCTATTCTATTTTTCATGCCACAATTAGAGCCTTTTCTAACAAATAAAACAAAACCTCAAATTGACACCATCTTGTGCTTCTTGTTAGTTCAAGATAATTATGGAACTTAACACTCCAAATGGTAATTGCACTTAGTGTTGAGCACAGCAGTTGTTTTAGAACTTCAGACCAAATTAAATTAGCATTTTTGTCAAATAAAGTTAAATGTCCTTAAAAGTTACTTCTTGATGCATTTAGACTAATATTTTACAGTGACTGTCACCTAACGTCTGTTGGAGACAGACCCTGCTGGTAGGATTCATCTGTCTGAGTGTGAGTCTTTATCTGAGGGATTGCTCTTCTAGAATGTAGTTTGTCTTATTTACAAATAGATCTCTGAAATAGGTCAAATGAATTGTACCTTCAGAATGGTTATAATCATTCCACTGATTATAAAATTTTTATTTAAGTGGCTGATTCTCCCATAACTCCCATGATGAAATTTCTCATTGCGTTAGCTATTTCAGAGGTCCCAGCTGTTAAAAGATATTGAATTAGATTTTTTTTATACAGTAGACAAAACTCTAAGTTTTTAATTAGATAATTAACATAGAAACAGAATGAGTAAGAGACAAAAATAAAAGTTTTACTATTCAGAGAAAGGCCCAAACTACTTAAGCAGGTTCTGTTTGCAAAGTCTAAAAGATCAGATCATAATTTTCCTTATCCTTTATTTAAGATTCAAAAGAAATTTCCAGTGAAATACTGATCATCAAATTGTAAATGTTTATAATAAAGATTATTCACATGTTCGCAGTAATGTTCTACTATTAATGTAGTAAAACATGTGAAAGTCAATTGTAAAGCTAAATATTAATAGGATTTGTTGCCTTTTTGTATCAGAGCCACTATGCAACACAGGCTTTATCTTTTTTTGTTATCCATTGCAGTTAAAAACAGTGATGTTCATTCTCCAGATAATAAAAGGTAATGAAACAAAATCAGATTTTTGAATAATGAAGAACCCCACAGACACAGATGAAGCATTTCCTTCAGAACCAAGGTTTGTTTCCTATTTCCAAAGAGGTATGTTAAAAAACTATTAAATGATAATATACGTGTGCCTATATGTATGAATGTATCTATGCAAGATTCTATAATTTATATACGTGTACATCTATATATACATGCACACATGTCAGGACTTAAAGAATGCAATATAATTGAAATATCTCAAGACACTGTCAGGGAAGGAAGTTCCCATAAGATGAAGCACCACAAGAGGCACAGATGGCAAACAGGAAGGCATTAATTCCAAGCCTAAAGGGAGGTGAAGATTTGGAATCAGCACACTGTGATGTGGGAACTTGCAATAAGCACAGAAGGCAACAACAGGAAGATTCCAGGCTGAGGCAGATCTGGGTAGCCTGTCTGGACAAAAATTCCCACCATGGCAAACCATGAGAAAGGAAGCTTGTCCTTATACAAGCCCATTCTGTAGGAATAACATCTGTGTTCTGTGGATACTTGGGAGTGAGATTGTATAAAAGTGATACTTCCAGAACACTCCAAGGGCCTCCACCAGAGAGAAGAGCAGAGGAAGAAGAGCAGGAAGGATGCCACAGTGACCCATGTGGTGGTGACTATATTTCTACTTAATCTTTCTCTCGTCTCTCTCTGCCCTCCCTACCATACATCTACTCTTAGATAAAATTCATAATACTGACAGTGGTATGTGGTCTCATTTGCACCTTAATTTGGGCAGAAGTATCTTTTGATAATCGTATCTGTGTGTGCATATATTTTCATTTGCCCAAATATAAGCATATATAACATTGAAGTAAACTTAATCCCAAGAATTTACCTTGCCTCAGCACAAAATATTTGCTTGTTGAACCAAACTCTAAATATTTGGGCTCAAATTGAAGTTTATGAAGATAGAGTTATGTAAGTTAATTTCAAATTACTGATACCAGTTGTGATCCTAGCATGTATCATTATACAAATTTTCCGCTTCAGAGAGCCTACCTTCCCCTTCACAATTTACTGCAATAAAAAAGGAAAAAAGACCCCAAAAAATACCACAAGCATCCATACAGAAACCAACTAGAGAAGCAAAAAATTACATAGTTTGGATATTTCTCTGAAGACAAGATATGCTATCTAACTCGCAATAAGTTTGTGTTAAAAAGGATTCCTTACATTTATGTAAGCAACTTTCTGAGATATAGTTCTGCTTATTTAAAGTAAATATAGTACAGTGAATCAGCCCTGTGTAAACCTGGGGAGTTAAAGTTCATTATAGAGTAAGCTACTCTAAACAATAGAGTAAAAGTTGTTGTGTCTTAGCTCAGGTTTACTCAGAGGACAGATTTCCCACTGTAAGGAATAATTTGCAGAACTTTACTTGCTCAGCCATCTAAATGCTTCAAGCATAATTTTTCTGCACTCTCCAGCACCATGCCTGTATTTTTGACATACTTGAAAGTTTCTCATTGTCTGATCCCTCTTTTCTCATGCCAGTATTAAGCTGCTGATATTTCAGTGACATTTATGAAGTACATCCTGATCTGAACTGTTGAACATTATTCATCCAGCCCACTACATCTGTTTGGCTGTGCATGTCATCAATGTGTGTCATGAGCATGTATAAATATTCTATAATTCATACAGCAGTGAAGCAACATTACCTGTGCAATGCAATGAAATATAATAATTTGTTTCAAAATCTATTTCAGAATTCAAATGGGGCAATAGTGAAGTCCAACATTAAAACTCCCTTTAACTCATTGAGGGTATTGTCTCCTGTCACAAGCATCTCTTGAATTCCAAAACCTGCCTGGATAGGTGAGGGGAGAGCAATGGATAGAATTCAGTAAGGCTTTTGATGCTATCTCCTATGATATCCTCATAGACAAAGTCAGGAAATGAAGGCTGCAAAAGACAGAGAGATGGATGGAGACCTGGCTGAACAGCAGAGCTCAGGGGGCTTTGATCAGTGGCACAGAGACCTGGATGAAAACCTGCAACAAGTGATATCCTACAAGGGTTTTGATACTGGGTCCAATTTTGTTCAACTTATTTATCAATGACTTAGATGAGCAGGCAGATACTTCCCAGCAGGCTTGCTGCTGACACAAGGCTGGGAGGAGTGGCCAATATCCCAGAGGGATGTGCAGCCCTTCAGAGGGACGTCAGCAGGCTGGAGAGTTGGGCAGAGAAGAACCTTCTGGAATTCAATGAAGGCAAATGCAGGGTCCTGCACCTGGGGAGGAGCACAGATTAGACCTGCTGGAAGGCAGCTCCACAGAGAAAGACCTGCGAGTCCTGGTGGACAACTCACTCTGAATGTGCCCTTGTGCCAAGAAGGCCAATGGAAGAGCATTCCCAGCAGGATGAGGGAGGTGATCCTGCCCATTTTCTCAACCCTAGTGAGATCACATGTGCTGTGCTGTGTCAAGTTCTGGGCTCCTCAGTATGAGAGAGACATGGAGATCCTGGAGCAGGTCCATCAAAGTACTATAAATATGATTTCCTCTTATAAGGAAAAGCTGTGAGAATTGGGCATATCAAGCTTTGAGAAAAGATGACTGAGAGACCTCCCAATGTCTATCAGATCTGAAGGGATGGTGGTAAGAGGATGGACCAAGCTGTGTTCAGTGGTGCTGAAAAGTAGGACAAGAGCAACAGGCAGAAGTTCATGCACAGCAAGCTCCACCTGAATATGAGGAAGTACTTCTTAATTTTGTGGGTGACCAAGCAGTGGAACAGATTGCCCAGAGAGAGTGTGGAGTCTCCTTCACTGGAGATATTTAAAGGCCATCAGAACAGATGGAAGGACAGAATGAGCACAGTGAATTATCCAAACTTTCCAGATAGAAGTATTGTCATTACCACTCACACCAATTTCAAAATGATGTGAAAACCTTGGAGTTTCTCTGCTTACCATCAAAGGTAACTTGGTACCATGAAACAATTCTTTATACATGATTTAAAGCACTTCAGTCAGTTGACAATATATTGGAAATCTCATTTTGTCATTGCAAGGGACTGTATTATGAAGATCAGGTTATTCATTCAAATGATACTTTTGGAAATTAAGGAATATGTCAATTTTATTCATCCATTCCTAAATTTGTTGGGATTAATTTAATTAAACAGTTAAAACTTCAACACAGCTTCTAATTTCTTTAGGAAATCTGCTAAGAAAATTTATTTGGACCATTTTTATTAAAAAAAATCTGCTATGGTGTAATTTGGATTATAAACATAAAAATAATAATGTAGATTATTTCACAAAATACATTCAAAAAGATCTGATTCCCTTTTTACTTTATTCTGTGATCATAACAGACATAGTATCCCAAAGAAAAAACATTCTGCTCAAAATTATAGCAGAAATTGGAGTAATTATTACCTTTGGTCAATGCTTTAAATATGTATCCACATGTTCAGTTGATCTCAGAGAGGGGCAGGGAAAAAACGATGTGTTTGTGTGTGTGTTCTTACTCTCAGGATTTGCATCACTTCCTATTATATCAATTTTTCAAGCTGTCTTCAATTTAGAATCTTTAGCCAGTGGCAGAAAATTGTGCTTGAAACAAATTACTCAGCTTTGTTCAACAAGAAAACTTCAATATTTAATTTTGGAATTTGACTCAGAACAACTAACCTGAGGGTAGTAGATGCTGCCAATAGAGAGGGAGATGATTTGTCATATTACAGCTGGATGTAGTTGTGATATGAGAGTGGTTTTTCCCTTAAAAGGTAAGGCCCATATCCAAAATAATGAGACATTTTTGGGAAGGTTATGGCCTCTTTACCTTTCCTCCTTAATTGAGCTGTACTTGCATACAAGAAGGCAGATTCAACAAGGTAAGAACAAAAGTCTGGGAAAAAAAGCAGTGTATGATGACACATTAGTTGCTGGGATTTTTTTGTAGAGAATGATAACTATTGTCAGGAAAACTGGCTTTGACTCACTTCATGCTGCCTTTCTGGTTGCTGTTGGAAAACAATATACTTTTTCATTGTCTCCACTACTGAAGACAAATTGTAAAAATCTACTTCTCATGCTGCAGGATTTTTCCGAGTATCCACATTTTCTGAAGTCAATTGAGTGTTGTTCTGAAGGTACTTGAGTGTGTTCAACATATCATTTTATTTCTATAATTTTGTATATCTGGAGCAGCTCCTTTAGTCAGTGGAACAACATCTAAGTAAGGTGTGGTTGCCAGGAGAGGTGAAGATCTACTAGGACTTGCTTCTTAAATTCTGTTTGAATATTACTGTGAAAGCTCTTTTTGTGTCCGAAATGTTCATCAACAGGAAAAAAAAACCCCTCATGTTATTTTTCTTTTATTCTTATCTACCACTGTTTAGACTCCTTTCTTTTGAAATGGCAGCTTTCATGTATAGATCTATCATGGTCTTTAAAAGTCTCTTATTACACTGATAGTTTCTGAATCATAACAATTTGTATTACAATTTTACAGGAATTTAGATAACTTTGCTTTGTGGATGTGTTTGAAAAGGATGCATCAGAAAGGAAGATAACTCAGCGTAGATACTGTGTAGGCTTCACTTTTTCAAACAGAAATGACAGGGAAAATGTGTCTCTATAAAGTCAGGGACTTGTATGCTGCTTTAAAATGTAAACAAAGCCCAAAATAGTCTTAAAACCAATATATAAACAATAAGATAAGGTGCCTTTTTGTTACTCTCACAAGTGTCCAGAGACAGGATGAAAAGATTCCCTTTCCTATCTTTTACTTGCCAAGAAAAAGGAACTCTTCAGATGATCAGACTAGTCAGAAGGGTATAGCTTATAGAAAAGGCAAATTGCATTTAGATCAGTGAGAATCCAATTCCTTCAAGACTATAACTGCGTGTTCCATGAATATGAATGTGTTTCTAAAAAGCTAAACACAGCCAGGCACAGCCAAAGCAATCAGGAGGCTGGTGAATAATGCTGTAGATATTGGACGAGCAGTGGGAGGAAACAGCAAGAATCCAAAGCATACTCAGCAGGCATTGATGCAAGTTACACATGGGACTAGCAAATCACCCAAACTGACTAATTATCCTAGGCAGTATGCTAGCAGGCTTCTGAAAAGAATGTGGACTTCTAGGTACTACAGCAGTGTGAAACACGAAGGCAGGTGTATGTATCAGATCTTTGAGTCAGCCGATCTCCAGAAGAATTGTGCATTTTCCAAGGCAGGCAGATTCAGTCATGTTGTTATCACATCACCATCAGTCACAGTTTAAAGCCAATATGGCAGACAAAAAAAAAAAATTAAAATATAAAGAAATATTAAAAAAGAAGATATGACAGAAAGAAAGCATACCAAAGGGTGGTTTGAAAAACGAAGTCTTCTGCAATGAATGGCATTAACACATATGCAAACACAGGATCATTTGGTAGCACTAATCTCATCTGATATCACCCACCTAAACATTAGATAAGGAAGCTAAAATAAACACTTTAAATATTCATTTTAATCTTTTGGCTCCTAACCAAAGGAAAAGGACTGGCTGCTCTGGAATGGCAGATTTGATTAAGAATCTGTGGGATACCAATAACTTTCTGGAAGAGCAACTGGACTGAGGCAGAAAAATAGAATATTTAAAACAGCAGAATACATCTAAGCTTGAAGATATTGAATCCCCTTGCAGATAAGGATAAATATGCTTTTGCATCAACTTCTATATACAGAGTATATAGTGACTTTGAGTCACTATATTTGTCTAGTCTTCTGTCCATTTGATTCCTTCCTAGTCATAGCCCAGTAACATCAGAATAAATAATGCACGACGAGGAAGACCAACATATAATAGTCTAAAGTAATTGCAAATGCCTTTACAGGACAAACTGTTAGGAATTCTTTATGAAAAATACACACACCAAAGCCTTCCCTTAACAGACAAGCCATTATTCACATTCTGCAGCAGTGGATAACACATCTCCTTTGAGCTGCAAGCCTGTAAGTCTACTATCATAGGATAATAATTAACATCATGGAAAGCCTATTAATCTGAAAATAAAATGAGGACAAAGCACGAGTTTCCAGTTATAGACGTGAAAGCACACCCTGTGCCACAAGACTTGGACATATTGTCATCTAGGAAAGATTTATATTCATTCCAATGCACTGGCTCTTACAGCCTTTTCTCTTGGAACACAATTTACAGTCCAATAATTTTGAGGACTCTCACATGTTAAAATGAAGATCAGTTGAAGTTTAATTTTAGCTTGCCATGTGATCCCACCTGGAAATGCTGTATTTATCTGCTGTTTAAACAGCATTCCAAAGTAACAGTTTGAATATCAGTCCAAAAAAAGGGTTGTGTTCAAGAATATGCAAGCATAAATAAAAAACCTCTTTTCTGAATCTCCAGCACAGTAGTTTAATTTCTAAGTAAGTTATAAATTATCCTAAAAAATTAAATTAAGAAGCTTAAGGCATCAAGGAGCTACCAAGGACTGTGTAGTATAGAAACAGGTTATGACTATCTTGGTTTGGGGTGTTTTTTTAACATTTCAAATAAATGTGAAATTCTAATACAGGACACTTTTATAGGAATGGCAATGCTATCATTTGTAGGCAAGCTTAGAATAATCTATTCACAGGAAGTGCTTGATAAAATATGTCATATTTTTGAATGCTATTGGATTTGGATTATTATTTCTGTCCTTGAGTACTAATTTTAGGAAGCAACTGGGCTAGAACATAGGAAAAACATATTACTGTTAATCCGTAGAACAGAGTAATGAAGCTATAAAGTCACTACCAACAGTAAGAGTTTTTTGTGCAAGTTAAAAAAAGCTTTTTAAGAACAATATTGTGCCTTGAATCATTGGGATAACTTCTTGAAGACTCCTTAATATCATTCCTACTACTAAATAGACTATATATATGTAAGTACTGAATATTAATGCCTTTAGAACAGATCTGTTCTACTCACTTTTTTTTCCTTGGAGCATGCATAGAATTCCAGACCCAAATCATACTGCTAAATGGAAGAGATCACCTGAATTTTCCAGGAAACTGACGTGTTAAGAGCCCTACTTGGTAAGTCCTAATTTCAGTTCCATGACAGAGGGGAAACTGTTTAGGATTTAGCAATTCACCTTCTATCATATTAATGCCTCACCTGACTTTTATTGATCCCAAATGAGCATTAATCATGGAAGGTGACTTTATTTCAAGGAGGTTTTAAATTACTCACAAGGTGAAGCAGCCCTTCTTCAGACTTACCAGACAAGGCTCAGGTTCAGTTAATCTCACTCCAGCACCTTCACCTTCACCCCATTTTGGTGAGGGGATCCCTCTGCTTGCTTTTTAGTGTTGACAATGTTCATTATTGACTGGTTATTTATACTAAATGTGTCAGGTAGTATTACATCAGATTTCCTTACAACCACATCTTATTAAAATAGATATGTTCCAGAATTCCACTATATTTTTTTATTCCAAAATTAAATAGTGTATATTTTTTCAGATTTTTGATGGAATTACTAACATTCTGATTCCTAGCCTAAACCGTCTGATCTCATTTCAACTCCAAGTCACCAAAAGAAGCTTTCTGAAAGCTCCAAGAAGCTTTACATTAACAGAAAAGCATTTAAGAGCTAGACAAATAAAAGTGACTAATATTAAGCAAAATAATTACCTTTCCAGGTGATTACTGAAGTATCACTTGAAAGGGGTGATATTTTGGTTTCCAGAAGAAATACTTGTGCTTTTCAGCTTTTTTATTGCTTCATTTGTCTTAGTAAATTTTTAAACATTTAAATAGATCCCACAGGGAAAACAGAACTTAAAAAAGCCAAAATTTTAAAAAATATTTTTTTAAATTATGTTGAGATATAATTTAAGAGCTAATAGCCTTTTAGTCAAAGTTCATGCAGAACTTAGAACTAC
>VZTB01012922.1:83950-108797 GCA_013397245.1 Thryothorus ludovicianus | reverse complement strand
CGCACCTTCTGCACCTTCCTTCTTTCCTTCCTTCCTGAATGCCTGCATCTTTCCTTCCTTTCTTCCCTCTCATTTTCTTCTTCTTTCTTTTGACTTGAATGCCTCTTTTGTTTGTACACATGCCAATTTGCTTTACTGTTCTTATGGCAATTATGTATACTCAGGGAAAATGGCTCTTTTCATAGTTGGCAAATGTTCCCTCTCTTGGATGTGAAAACAGAAGTTCAATCTCTGCATTCCAAGATGAAATACTTAATGCAGTTAGAGATAGAGCTGAAATTAAATATTTCTCTATCAACATGCAGCATAACATGGAGTCTTAAAACTAAATATATTTAGGTTCAGGATGAAACACTGAGGTCTAGCCAGATATGTCTTCACACAATGAAGTCTAAGATCAAGTGCTGTGTATTTTTAGTAAAACTGACATCTCATAGTACTTCTAGCCAGCTGACAAGTACCACTCTAGTGTTAACTTCACTTTTCTATATCTACCTAATTGTCTTAAGTTGCCTGAGCATAAACTTGCACACATCTCAAGTGTACTTAAAGCTAACAAAAGCTTAGAAAAGAAATTGAATACGAGTTTGTTTTAAAGATAATAGCTTCAATTTATGTATGATTATTATTATGAGCATTTTTATTCATTGCAGGTATAGGCCTTAGTATGAGGGAAGACTGGGGAGGGCAACATTTAGGGTGTTTGAGCAACTGTTAAACTACGCTTGTTTTTCAGAATTACTTATATGGAAATAAAACATAATTTGAAAAATATATTCTCAAGACTAGCTATATTTTATTCCTGTGATACTAGATGGACTACAAGAATTCTGTTCTGAGCTGATAAAAATACTAGATAAAAATCTAGTAATCTAGAAATCTCTAGAGAAATTGAAATCAAATATTGAACAAATATTCTATTGAAACTATGCATTTTAAAATGTAATCGTATAGTCTTTTTTAGATTCTGTGGTCACATCTATTTTTCAGGCATTGAATGATTTCTGTTTGCTTTGCTTCTGCTTTAGCCATAGAGAATCACATGCAAGTAATTCACTTAAGCATTTATTGATGCATTGACCAATGTTTAAAATTGCTCACATGCTAAAATGCTTTTATCATTACTGGACTATACATGACATAAACCACAAAAGAAATAGTCACTTTGAATGGTACTGTGAATACTCTAGGCTTCTCTGACATTAAATTATATTTCACAATTCAAATTGAAATTTTATTCTGATGTAATTTGATTTTAGTCATATGTGTTTCTGCATATCTATTTTCTCAAACTGTTTCTTAAAAAGAATGAAAACAGTCTCAAATATCAACTTTCAGAGTGAAAAATGAACAAATCTGTTGTTGAAGAAAAAAAAACTTCTGATAAAAAGGAATAAGAAATACTGAAATAAGTTATAAACACACCACATAATTGGTATTTCTAACACATGAAACTAGTATTCATGGTTGTGTGAGTAGAAAAGATCTACTTGGTTCCCTGTTTCAAACTCTTGTACTACCCATCAGGCATAAATCTAGGAGGAGCAGTCAAAATCTCTCAGTTAAAAGGTAATGATGTACAGAGTTTCTGAAGTATCTTCACCAATTCCTTTTACTTTTTGAACAGCCTATTTGAAAAAAAAGCCAGCAAACATTTTTAAATAAGGAAAACCATTTTCATATGACTGTTGGAAACGCACCAAATCAACAAAGAGCTACAATGTTGTAAAACTTTTACATTCTAATGAGATTGTGGTTTTAGCAAAGGAAGTTTCTTTAACCAGATAAACATGGTGCTGGAAGACACTATTTTGTATAGGCTACAGTAGCTGTATTTAAATGAATTATATCTTGAGAAGATATGTAGGAGAGGAGGAATTTTTGCAGTGTATGCCTGTAACTATCTTTTTGTACTTCTGTAGTGATAAAATATTAGTCTCTGCTTTACATCCTGGGAACATGCCTACTGTATTTACTCAAGGATACACGGTTACTGCACTCATTTTGTGCAGTATGAATAGCTCAGAGGAGGTTGTTTCTTCTTGATGAAGAAAAGATTGAGATCATGTCTTCTCCCTCTCTTATGCTATTTATTTGGTAGCAGCCAGGGGAAATCAGGTGGTTCCACATATATGTGTTGTTCACATGATCAGGTGGCATAATGAATAGATGAACTTGGGCACTATGAATTCTGTTGCACAATCAAAACTGCAATTCCTGTTTATGAGAATGGCAATCAACTGCTGAAGTTTCAGAATAAACAGTAGATATTATTGAGCTTCATCCAATGCAGGAGGTAATGTACGAAAACTTGTCACAGCTGAACAAGAACAAAAATTTCACAAAGACACAGTTAAATATGTCCTGGGTTCACGTGGCAAGATTTTGGTAGTAGGGGAGATACATAGGTGGGTTTTGTCAGAAGACACCAGGCTCCTAGCATATCAGACAGAGACAGCTCCTGCCAGCTCCCAAATGCACCCACAACTGAGCCCGTCAGTGAGGCTGGTGACATCTCTGTGATAACATATTTAATAAGGGGGAAAGAAAATTTCAGTGGTGCTGTGAAGGAGTGGAGTGAAGAAAATGTGAAACAGTGCAGATGAGTGAAAGAGTGGGAGGAGGTGCTTCAGGATGAGAGCAGCCTCTGGGAGAAGACCATAGTGGTACAGGCTGTCTCCCTGCATCCCACGGAAGGAAGTCCCATGTTGGAAGTCCACCAACAATGAAAGCAGAGGATAGACTGAGGGATAATCACTTTTTTGAGTACTACAGTTATAGCAGATGTTCAATAGATACATGTATGTTTTGCAGGACAACATGAGGATAATTTACTTTCAGTTAAAACATTCTTTGAACATCTGGGACATTTCTGCAACAAAAATCAGTGATCATCAGAACTCCTCTCTGTTCCTTTACAAGATAGATCAACAGCAATGGACATTCTGGCAGAAAGTGCATTTTGAAAATGTGATCAAGTGACTGACATCCAATTCTACTCATCTGCTATGACAAACATACATTGCTAATTATCATTTGGGTTGTTCCAGTCTGTGTCATTGGAATAAATCTCTGCTAGACATAACCAGATGGGAATGAAGTGCTTATCATTTACAATTCAAGAGTGTTGACATCAACAGAATGAAGCTATGCACAAGACAAGTGTTTGCTGTTGAAATTCTTAGTGATGTCTATAGTTATAAGGTGGAGATCCATGTGAATCACAAGTGCGTTCTAGAGAAAGACGAGCAGACATTTCTGGCCACATCTCAATGATTGCAGAGATGATCCCATTGCTTGTACTGTTGCTTGCAATCCAGAAAAACTGGCATGATGAGCTCTCTGCTGAGGTAAATGATGAAGTATTTGCACTTCCATCTGAATAGCTGATAGTGAAATCCTTCCCTGACTGGTTTCTTCAGGTCAGAAATTATTGTCAGTAATCCAATAGAGGCACAGTTCAGGCTTAAGAGACAGACAAAAGATAAACTGTGAGCCAGACTAACATCTTTTAATTCTTCAGCATGAGCAGACTGTGACAAAAGATTCTTCTTGTGAGGACGTAAGATTTTTCTTCCTGACTGAGCAGTCTAGAACCACTAGCAATCTTTTTGAAGTATATAAGAGCTTAGTTTCCATGAAAGCAGTTCCACTTGCAGTGCTACAGTGTAGGGAATATGATTTTTTGCCATTCCTCGTAAAAGGCCACAGGCTCTGCCCTGAGAGCTCCAGTCTCAGGGCTGACCTGGTTTCACTTTCTGCTTTGGGGGCCAGTACTTGTTGCCTCTCCTGCCTGAGCCTGAGCTGTGTTAATGGAATGAGAAGAGTCCAGCAAAGCCAGGGGTTCATTGCCCTGGGGGAGGAATTTGAGGCTGAGGAGGCTGTGAAATGGGCAATGCAGACAGAAGGCAAGAACTTAGAGCAAGAAGATATATAAAAAATATTTCAAACTTACTGAGAAGAAAGCAACTCCATCACTGTGTTATACTCTTCCCAACAAAGGTTTTGGGACTCTAATGGCAACTACTTGTCACTGCTGGCTGAGGATGACAGGCAGAGTTGACCACAGATATTAGAAGGGAGAATTCAATACTACTAATACTGCTAGTAAAATTATTAGAGAAGGAAACCAAATACCTGAAGACACAAACTAAAGAGAAGGAACTGTGCTGAATGTCAGTGTGCCTACTCAGTACAAGGACCAGGAACTGATTTCTGACTGTAAATTACAAGGCCTAAAACAGTCTTGCAAAGACTTCCAATGAAAACAATCTCTGAGATTTTATTATCGCAGTATCTATTCAAATTAAGGCATAATCTTTGTCTAAGTCTAGTGATAAATAACCCAAATATTCCATGACTCACAGAATTATTCAGGCTTTGATCTTTGGTCTTTAGTAAGAGCTGAAGAAAAACACTATGGTTAAATAAAATAAATTTTCATTTAAGTCTCAAGGATAAGTTTACAGAATTTTCTGACTTTTTATTATGATTGTCTGAGATTTTCTTGTGATGCTAATAATTTATTGACTCCATGAAATATTTAGGGATGTCACTAAGACACATGAAATGCAATTAAACTTTGACTCTAATCACTTTGATCAAATAAGGTCAGAGACAATACTTGCACCTATTAATATTTTATGAAGTGAACTTTTTGCCTTGATTTCTGAATAAGAGGGAAAAACTCAAAGGATATGACATGTCAAAAGTGTCAGACAGAATTTTTAAAAGTAATACACAAGTGAATCACTTGATGACATGAGTCATGCAGAAGCCATTCAGGTTCAAGTTATTGTGACAACAGTACTAGCAACAGTTTTTTCTCTAGATGCAGCTGATTTTTTATCTAAAAATGAATTTGAATTACACTTCTGTTTTTCTGCCTCTCTGCCTTTGTTTTGTACTGATATTGATTTATTTACTCTTGCAGCAATAAAATAAATATTTATATTTAAGAAAATACATAGAATATAATTCGATAACAAAACCCACATATAAATATTTATAAATTAAGTCAGTTAAAATAATAGTCTAAAATATTCAATTGAAGCATTGAATAGATATAGAAGAATTATTATCTCTTTATTCATGGTGTAGGATTCTTCTGAAATTAAGTTAAAAGCTAAAAAACTAGTACTACACTGACTATCAGGAGTAGCCCAAATATAGTAAACTAAAATCAAAGAATTAATAGTGTAATTTTTTTATTTTCTGTGCTTCCAACTGCCATTTTTTCTTCAACTGAATCAAGAAATGTGTTTAAAAAATTGAAGTCATACCAGTCATTGTTACCCTGCACCAGGGAATTCACTTCCAAACTGCTGTCCTCATCATTTGATGCTTAGTAGAAAGTAGGCTGGACACAGGGAGCATGAGTGTGTGGATGCTCCTTTATTTTGTGTGTTGTTTTCTTGTCACAAAAGGAAACATTTTTGACAGTATTCCATACTGAATACCATTTAACCTCTGTGAGAATATAGCAGCTGTAGTGAGGCTCCACTTAGTGTAGAGTAAATCACAATCCATCATAGGAATTTCAAGCCTCTACAGTAGAAAATCTCCTGAGGATATATCTCGTGAAGTCAGCGCTGTTTTGGTTATTAAAGCAAAACCAAGACATAGCCTGAGCAAAATTTTGGCAAAGCTTTTCTCAAATACGGTGGAACATAACAAAAGCTTGCTTCCAATTATGATGAAATTCTCTAACACTCACTGAGAAAATTCTTTGTTATGTATTTTGCAGTATATAGATATATATTTCAGCTTTGCATAACACCTCTGTACTTCCATCATATTTTCATGCACAGAAGTTTTTCATTATTTGTTTATTTATTTATTTTCTGGCAACCATCCTAAGCAATCCCCCATCTCTATTATATTGCTTCTCTGTTTTTAAGTATTGATATGCCCTTTTCTGGAGAATTTTGAAAAGAAAAGCCAAGTGGGAATTCACTAGAATTCAAAATACTAATTTTATCCTTCTAAGACGTCTGTTTTCTGCACAGTTAGCCGTTCACCAGCTTTTCAAATAGTAATAATATAACACAGTATTTAAAGTTATGTGTGTCAGCTCTACAACCTTGTTTGGAAAACTGTTTAGTGAATCATTAGTAAATATCTAAAATCACACAACACAGTAAGAGGATATGGGAATAGATGCTGACATGTGATAGTGTCAAGACAGAAAATTTTCTGTGACATTTATTCTTCTTTGGCCACACATATGCAAATAAGAGATATTAAAACAAACAAACAAACAAGCAAAACTGGGCAATCTGTGAAAACTGTTCTGTTTGTGAGAGATACTCAAGGAAAATTTTGAGAGATATTTTTGGACATAGAAATTCAAATTGGATAATTATCTTATGACGAACAAACATACATTAAGATACACAGATTAAATACTATACTCCACTATCGTACTTGTCCAATCTTTAATTATTCTTTGCCATACTTCCCATAAAGAATCCCGTGAACAGCCAGAAGATATGAAGTCCAATAACCTAAGCTGCAATTTGCTTTCTTCCCTAACTGCAAAGTTGCCATCATGTTAAGGTGTCTCAACACCCAGCATAAATCTTAGTGACTGCACATGAAACACTCCAGTGTGTAAAGGAAACCGTTCTTGTTCATTATAAGGTGCTGTGCACATTTTCTACATGAGGAATTATGTGCAGTCTCTTTCAAGGACATCAAAAGAGCTAAGTGAAGCATAATAGGGTTGGTTTTTTTTTTAATAAATAGTGTGTATCAAAGCCTTGCTAATGCCAATAACAGAAGCATTTATAAGGATGGCTTTCTTTGATATTGTTATCCAAGGAAGGATGTAGTATGTTGCTTTTTTTAGTAGGAGCAGCCTAAAGCATGAAGTTCAAATTTCTAATCTTCTGCTATAGAAAAATAACTGAATTCTGATCACAAAATGATGAGTGGATCTACATTTCAGATTCAAGGTAATACCACCAAATTAAACATATTTTTGAGCTAGCTTCAGAACATAAAGTACACCAAAAAACATTACTAACAAACATCTTCAGCATAGTCCCATATTGGACATCCTTATCTCTCAAAAGAATGTTAGTAGAATGTGGTTGACAGTTTTTGTAATCCCATTAAGTCCTTTTAAAGTAGATGGTTATACAAGTGCAAAGAGCTAAACTCACAATGGTATTTCAGTGCTATCAAAGATACCATCTCTCCTAAGGAACACAAAACATCCAGTAAATCAAGTGTTGATTATTAGGTGTTATTAAAAACTTTAACTAAGAACATTCTTTTTTCAGTTTATTCAAGATTGCTCATAAAGAAGGTCGACTTTTGACTCTATTATAAACAGCTGGATACCTATTTTTTCTCAAAAATCTTAGAGAACGTTTTGTGAACATTTGTTCTGAACTTGAATGCTCAGGTCAGGCTCCTCTTTCTCATGATAAAGAAATGAGAGGTTGTTCTAGCCAGATGATTAAGCATACACTTGTTGCAGTCAAACAATAAACTAGATGCGTTATCAGTTTTCACATTGTAAAAAGAAATAAATTCACTTCCTACAATATCCCAGTATTAATGTACCTCCTTAGAAGGGAAGAAGATTCTTCCTTTTTCAAGACTTAGGGAATTTTTATACAGACAGTAGAAATTTTAGCATATAAGTGTTCAGACTGGGCAATTCCAAAAATAGTGTGAATTATGGTCAGGAGAGTTACTCAGACCAGTTTTCTTTCTGCTTCCTTGTGTATTTTTTTTGCAGGGTTACTGACTAAGAAGAAGGAAGAAACGAACCCTAGTGTCAGTTTTGAAGGCAGTTGTGTGTTGGGGAAAGCCTGAACGCTGTCAGCACGTCCCCATTCATGCTTCCACTGGGATGGTTTTAAAGTTCTGCTTAGGCATGGATATGAGTTGACCTACCTGCCAGTTCAGCTGTCAGATGAATAGGGAGACTTTTTTGGTGCCTATGGAACCTGTGAAATTGCTGAAAGATGAGTAAACATTCAGCAAGATAGCTCTATACCCAGTGTATAACAGGGATAGAGTAGACATGTATAAAATCACAAGGGTCTGTCTCAGTCCTATGGTTTATTCAATCATTTGTGAAACACATTTGACAACATATTTTTTAAATTAAACACTTTTAGATAGCTTTTTATCTACAAAATGCCTTTCAGATTTTGACTCTGATGATAGCCCTTATTTTATGGATTTTGATGACGCAACCACACAACAGATAATCATTAAGTTCCTCAAATAATATTTTGAGGGAAGAAATAAGAATAACTACAGAATTATTTGTATAAAAGCTCTCTGAATGGGAAAGAAGGGAAGACTTTCACTTTAAATATTGCCCAGCTTGGTGACCAACAACCTGAGGATGGAAGTTTTCCACCCTGTTTTTCAAGCGAAAAGAGATCAACATATCTGGAAATCAAATTCACCTGCATGTAGGAAGATGACAATTTTGTACTTGGAGACTTCAAAGATAGCAATGAACTAAGCAAAGCTACATAAAACTTTTATGTTGAGGACAGAACTGAAATACAAGACTATCTGTATTTTATTGTGTTTTAATAAGTAGGTGATGTTTTTCCTCTCAAAATATGTCAAAGTTTACAGCAGAACTCCTCACTTTGAGATAGACCAAATATCAGTCATAAACACCTACACATTGATGTAGATATTTACATAATTACTCTTCATGACATTAACAAAAATATTTCTTAGTCCTAAGAAATGGAAAACTGTCCTGCTTCGTTTTGAAGGATACTGCTTTGCTGTTTCAGAATCACAATAGAAAGTCTATTAAATACTTTTGGCAAATATATGCCAAATATATACTTGTTTAACACTATTTTTGTTTTTAGAAGGCATGCAAATTTTGAACATACAAAATCAATAATGTAGATATTTTAAGAGTACAGCTTTTGACAAATAGATTTTCATTCAAGAAAATGATAATTTTTTGTAAATATTGAAAAACTTAAAATCATATCAAACAGTCTTTTTGTATTCATTTTTATTAGCAATTAATTACTATTCACTATGCTAAAGCAAATCCAAACAAACCTTAAAACTTGATCATACTCTGAATGGGGATATTTTTCCCCAGTACTGTGAGTGTGCTATAGTTTACCTAACTCAAATTGCCATTATATCAAAATACCAATAATAATCTGAATTCATCACTTACCTGCTGTCATGGACTACACTCAGGTGTCCCTATATCCCAAATCATCCTTTAAACACACATAATTTTAAAGGCCAGTGTCTTCAGATACAAGACTTTGTAAGAGGTCAAGAGACTTGATTTGTTGTACTCAAAGAAAATACTTTATGTCTCTATGGCCTTGTCTTTCTGGCCTTGTCTTTCTATTTGTAAGTTCAAGATTGTTTAGGGTTTATTTTCACTTTCATTTCAGTAAAATTAAAAAAAAATTATCTGAAGAGAGAAACAAAATGTACATTACACAGAAAAGTAGGAGGGGAAAAAAAAACCTCAACCAAAAAACACGTGAAAAACAGCCCACACCCAAACCCTTTTGCAAACATTAGCAAATTCATTTCAAATTCTTCTGCTCCTTTGGGAAAGAGAAAAATACATTTAATTCTGGTCCCTCAGTTATAAATATTCATTATGTTTCCTCTCCTATCTGGAAATGCATCAATTAATTAATTAACTATTCATAGAAGCATTTCTTTTTCCCTTCACTTTCTACTCAGAATTTTTCCGGATTTGAATTCTTCCTCATGCTACATTTAATATGCTTTCTGCCTCTGCATTAAATGGGAATATGCATCTACATGAATAAAGAAATGATTAATAAACAAATATGAGCATGGTTATGGTCTGGTTAAGAAGGAAAAAGAAAGGGAGGAGAAAGAGGACTGTGGATTAAAATTATATTGCCATGACTAAAATATGGTTAACTGTCATATCTGCATGATATATGGGCTTATAAAAGTTTTGTAAATACTTTGCCTTCTTGCACAGTGTTCAATAGACAGTTAGGCAGTTAAAGTTACTGCACTGAAGAAGAAAGGCTATAATGTACTTAGCAATAATATATTCCTGTGTATAGCTTCATCTGGAAGTGATCAATTAGAGGTGTTAAAATTTTGGGTTATTATAAGATCCACAGATTTGTCTGAAGATTCTGTCAAAAAAACTAATTTTATTTAAGTTTTGTTCTGTGATTATAACAAAAAAAAAATTCTAGTTGATATGAAAAATCAAAAAACACATCTTTATTTGATGTTTTGCACTTAATTTATCAGTGTAAAGGAAACAGGTGGAAGAAGTTCCAAAATTCTTAGGCTATTATTTCCTACATGCATAAGAGAAAATCAGTTTTAAATTATAGTGATGGACTAGGCTTCCAAAGTGATCCAAGTGGAAGTATTTCCAGATGTAGAAGTTGTAATTCTTGTTATGTATTTTAATCACATGATTTTCTTAATAAGTAAATTGTAGTATGCCAACTCTGCCAATACTCACAAAACAACAAAACCAACCAACCAAGAGGAACTCATCTTTGGTTTTAATTTCTGAGGAACAAAATGTGCAATATGTGAAACATGAAATATGCTCCCATGAGGATAGTAAAAAAAAGTCTGTGATTTACTTTTAGCAAAAATCATCTGACAATTTTGCGGAAGTGATTGCAATAGAAAAAATCAGAATTTATGTTGTCTGTATTTCACTAAGCTTGCATTAAGGGACAAGGCTTCTCTTAGAGCATGGGAAAACATTTGGTGAAAGTCTTTTTTTCTCTGAAATTATTTGATGTTTAAAGAGAGTGAAGAAAAGGACAGGATTTGAGCACTATAATTTAAGGCCATATAAAGACCTATTAATCAATCAAGACCATTGATAAAGAACTCTGGGGATAAAAGGTCAATAAGGATTGGTTTAGTTCAATTTTTTTTTTTTTTAATTTTAAATGAAGTGTCAAACATTCATGTAGGACAGGAGAGAATTCCAGTATTAATTCATTTGTATGTATAGGTAACTGATTTTCCATTCAATGAAGAAAGGTGGTTTTGTTTTTTTGATTGATTATTTTTTAAATTCAATTGAATTCATAACAACACATTGTTCAGGATTTTCTATTAAGGTTTTTACTTTTCCTTTCATGCATATGAAGAAAAAATCCATGTTAGCCTAGGTGTTTAATGGAAACAGATTAACTCAGCAGAACTCTTAATTAGCATCTTTATCTAACCTAAAAGTTTGTGTTCTTAATTATATAGAGTTGAACTGGATATTCAGTATACATATTTTAATATTAAAAATATGAAACTAAAAATCTCTTAAGCTGATTTTATTAACTATATCCCCTGCTTGTTAATAAATAGATTGATGCTGAGTGGAGGGGAGCAGAGAAGACTAATTCAAATTTATTCTTAGTATGCACACATACTAACTTATGGAGCTCATATTGATGAACATTTGAAGAAGTAAGCCTTTTTATTAAGTGTAGCCAATAGTAGAGTTGATAAAATTTCCACAATCATTTTGGGTGATTTCTACATTGTTGAAGGTTTGGGGTTTTTTATTTAACTCATTGATTTAAAAACTGTTAGAGAATTAGCATTTGACATTGCCCTCTATTTTCTCTTTTAATTGTACCTTCCCATGGAAATCAATGATTCTATTTAATGAAATGAAAAACTCCTAGCTGGATATTTTCTAGGCACTTGGAGATTACATGTTTCTCAGTGTATTTCAGTGGGAGACTTATGAGGCATAAAGTTTTCTGTATTTTACCCCATGATTCCACATCACATCTCAGTAGATAGCATTGTGTGCACAATAGGTGAAATGTTATGCTTCAAAGTATGTGATTTATTTGTAATTGGTGAAAAAGTAAATTTTTTTTCCTACAGTAATGTTTATTTACATTTGCCTTGGGTTTTGTCATCTGGTTTGTTTTTTTTTCTTTGGTTTCTTGTTCCCTTACTGCTCACTTTTTCCAACTATTTTATGCACTTTACGCTTTTCAATTACCTCCATATTACCTATTTGGGGCACCATTGTTCTAAATGTGTATTTTAACACCACAATTTGGTTTGACAGAATGATTTGTAGTGCTGCAGCAAGCCATTCACCAGAGATCTGCAATCTTGTGCACAAACTCCCTAATCCAGCAAGCTTTAATTCGTAAACTTACTGCTGTTCCTCCATTAAGGTAGCATGAAATGCAAATCAGAAATTGTTCTGCGGAGCTTCTAAGCTGCTAAAAAATGCAGGACTGCTGAAATTCTACAGGAGTGTGACATTTAAAACATCATTGTATCAGAGCCATCTGCTTTTAATTGGGAACAGGTAGAGGAGAGTAAGGGGAGTATTTACATGCATGTTATATTGATGGAAAAAGAATGAGGAAGTGTCCTCAGCATCCTCTGCTTGATTACTAAATCATTTATTCATTCCCTGCTTTTTCAGGTCTTGTATTCATTTCTCAATGGCACATTTGCAGTGAAAGGTAGTGAAAAAAAATGTAATCCCATTCTCACCAAGTGTTTGTTGGTTAAAGCACACAGGAAGAATTCTGTGTTCTGGGTTGGACACATCACTCTGGTTGCCAACATTTGCAATCCAGCTCTGCCAGTACCTTCATCCCCAAACAATAGTATAAGAGATTATGGCCCTCCTCTTTTCTGTTACCGGGCAAAGCTAAAAGTGTCAGCTTTACTTCAGGGCAAGAAATCAGGCTTATGGCACTTTGTTACCAGGGAGGGTCCAAATAATGGCAATAAAGTTAACATTTTTCAAGTTGGTCATGACTAACAAATTGCTAAATTTTGTGTTTCTCATTCTAAAATTGCATTGTCAGTACAAGGAGAAATAATATTTTGTGTAGGCAATGGAAAATAGTGAAAATATGGGACTCATAAATATAAAGCTTCAATACTTCAGTCTGAGGTGAGAATTTTATCTGATATTCTGTAGATGCAGATCCTACTCTTGATATTTATTGCATATGGCAATGAATCCACTATACTACATTGTATTTCTAATACAAAATTAAATAAATTACTATTGTCTATGTCAGTGAAAATTTTTCAATTAAAAGAATTACATTGCCTTTCCAAAATGAGCCTAATAGATACTTAAAACTTATTCCATGTGGCAGATTCATAATTCTCTGGTTAGACAGAGGAGGACATAGCATGAGGTACACACATATTTGTCAGGTTTCCCCTTCTGCAGACATATTCACTCACTTCTCTTTGGTACCATTTTGCTCCTTGCAATAACTTTCCATGGCTCCAGTCAGCCACAATAATTTTTTTCTTGACATCAGAAATATTTCATGGTCACATTCAAATTCTCTGTTCATTCTTATTCTTTTCATAAAAAATGAATATTTTTTACTTTTCTAAGAAAAGGAGATTTTTTCTTTAACTTTTAAAGAAGCCTAGCCTTTCACTGAGATGTAGTAAATGTAAATGTAGGCCTTTATTCATGGTGGTAAAATGCTTAGTACACCAATATACTAGATTCCTTTGTTAGTTTAATTGGTTTTAAGATACTAAACCACCAAAATATTCATAGACATTAATTTGAATTTAAAAGTATTTTAATTAATTGATTTGGCAAATACTTACTTCTTAATAAACAAGATGCTTAAAGGGAACTTCTAGTACAATGGTAAGAAAGACACACAGCATCATTTGTGATATCTAAATTTAAATACTTCAGAACAATTTCATTTCCTCATTTTAACAGGATTTCTTGAATTTATTTGAAACAGATTCACAACGCTGATTGAGTAGAAAAATGTAGCTCCAAACTTTTACTTTACTTGCCTAAATGTCTTCTATTCTTTATAGAAATAAAGCAGAAGAACGTAACCTTTACATTAATGAGATTTTCTTTTTTTTGCATAGCCATGCACAAATGCAGGTAAGTAGAAGGTAAACACCATTTGTAGTTTTGCAAAATAAATGCATCTGCCAATAAATAAATCAATAAACACAGGTCTTAAAAGATGATATTACTTAAAATAATTTTAAGAAGACAATAATATTTTTAATGAGTAACTAGCAAGTCTAGAAAGAGCAGACAATTCTTTTGATTAAAAATTTAAAACATTTCTCAATTAGCTTCGCTCAGAAGAGACAGTTAAATGAGGAACACATATATCTTGCAAATTTCTTTGCTAATTCTCTAGTAAGAAATTATAGCTGCAGTGACTGGAACTGCTTGTTCACCAGTTTTAAAGATTCTGAATTCTATTACATAAATCAAGCTTAGTATAAAATAACTACATCTCATGTCAAACCAATAATTCTGTGATTACCTATTTTATTTGAAGATTTAGATGTTTGGAAATAGTAATTTATTGTCTCCATCCTTACTGTGACCTTAATTAAAATTGTTCTGTCTATAATTAGCTTAATTAATTGTACTAATATGCTTGATTAAGTGAATATTTGCTTAGTTAGCCACTTAAATCAAAGTAATAAAATACACAGAACTGGTTTATTCCATCAAGTTGTAAGCTAGGTCATGAAATCTGAGAGTTTAGCTAACTACATTAAATAATTTTTCAAAAATTTTGAATTTTTCCAGACTAAAACAATGTCACAGACTTAACTGCCCTATCCCTTTCCCTCTCCCTATGTATATAGATCCTGATAGCTAGATAGAATATACTATTTTATGTCAAAACCTGTCTTGAAAACACAAAGATCCAAATAAGGCTATAGTAGCATCGTATGTTCCTGCTTATTTTTATCTATTTTCTCAACTTTAATTTTAAGCACTTAAGTACCTGGAAGTTTTTGTCCTGAGTAAGGCCACAGGTCTCTCAAGATTGCTGAGATATGAGAGTCCCCTCCTGACTGCCACTCAGACACCAGCATGTCTGTGTGCACGTCCCCTCCGGGGCTGCACCTCATGGTGTTCAGAGAATCCCTAACACAGAACAACATTGGGCACTTTACACAACACTGTGGTAGCTGCTGCTTTCTTTTTGAATGCTGCTGCTACCACCAGTTTATTTTCACAATTGTGGTTATTGTACTTTTCCAGGAGGGGGAAGATTTGAATTTATTCACGCTTCAGACTGACAGGATTTGAACCCACCCTACTTGCGTGGAGCACAGAGTGCCATAACCATCAAGAAGACATGGATGGAGACGAGAAGAATAAGAGGGGATTAAAAGCTATTAAGCTTTTCTAATAGCTATGCTACTCTGCTGAAAACAAGCAAGTTACTTGAACCAAGACAGAAAAAAATGAGAATCAGTACCTTTTTTTTATGTCTCATAGGGAGTAAATTTTCACAGGAGGTAACTTCCATGTGAGGTATAAGATTGATAACTCAGTCCTTATGTATGCAACCTCAGACAGATGTTATTTAAAACACAGAAGCAGCACTAAACAAAGTGCCATACAGAATAATTCCAATTATGGGTTTAAGTTTTAATTTTTCTAAAGATCCCCATCAGTATAGAAAAAAATTAATTTGCTGTTTTTTCTGTGTATTGGACTACAAAATATACTGTAATTGAGTAATCATTCCATTTTGTTTGGTATTTTTTCCATTAAAATTAAAAATAAAAATCACAAAATATTTTTCAAATTATCTTTGGTAAACTAGATCATAGTTTCTTATAGATATTTTAATAATAGATCCAAGTGATTAAGTAGTGTCAACCATAGATTTGAATTAAAATATGAAGCTAAAATTATTATCTCATTAGCCTGCTTTCTTGATTTAAAAGTCTCATATAATATTGCTCCACACATTTACACCCCAATTACACTGACAATCAAAAAATCTGACAAGGGCTTTCCATACATTCTGCTGTTTTATAAATTGTCAGTATGTGATTTGAAATTTCTCAGAAATATCTATTTCCAACTAAGAATTCCCTAATTAAACTCCCTCCTTTATTCCTTCCTAGTATTTGTTCCTTTATTAGTAAATCTGAGTGAAACTTGAACCTTTATGTATTTTTTTGTTAATATTGTTCACATAAACAATGTTAGCAGTTTGTGTGTTTCAAAGCAAAATTTGTAATTCAACAGTATGTTGACTGCAGTGTTAGCTGGAGGCATTTTTATCTTTTCAGAGATGAAATGGAGATAGGACTTTCAGGTGGTAAAATACAATGAAATAGATTATTATTAGATGGAACTGTGAAACTGCTTGAAAAATATTGATTCTGTGTACTAAAATGACTAGCAGTTCATGACATTTTATTTTTCCTGTGAAATGATTGAACTATTTAAAAGAAAATAATATTATTTTACTGTCATAGTGCATTTCAAAAGTTTCAAGAATTAAATGCTTTCAGGAAAAACAAATAAAAGCATATCTTAAAACGTTTTTCATGTAATTTTATAGTTAGGATTTTTTTTTGTTTGTTAATTTTTGGGATAAGCCAAATAGAAATTTTTCTCTTAAACCACTTCTTATGGTGATATAATGAATCATAGAATATTTTAGGTTGGAAAAAATCCCTAAGGTCATAATGTCAAACCATTAACCCAGCACTGCCACTTCTACCACTAAACCATGACATCAAGAGCCACATTTACGTGTATTTTAAATCCCTTTGGAGACAGTGACTCAACCACCTCCCTGGTCAGAGTGATTCAGTATTTGACAACCCTTTCAGTAAAGACTTTTTTCTTAATATCCCATTTACCATCATCCCTCTACCCCAATACAACTTAAGGCCATTCCCTCTTGTCCTGTCTCTTGTTATTTGCAAGAGATGACCAACCCCTGCCTGGCTACAGTCTCCTTTCAGGTGCTTGTAGAGTTTATAAGGTCCCTCTCAAGCCTCCTTTTCTCCAGGCTGAACAATCCCAGCTTCCTCAGCCACTCCTTAACAGGATTTGTGCTCAGACACTTTGCCATCTCAATTGTCTCTCTTTGATGTGTTTCAGCATCTCAATGTCTTTCTTGTCATGAGGAGCCCAAAACTGGACTCGGGATTTGAGGTGCAGCCACACCAGTGCTGAGTACAGAGGGATGATCTCTGCCCTGCTACTGCTGGCCACACTATTGCTGATCCAAGGCAGGGTGCCATTGACCTTCTTGGCCACCTGGGCACACTCTGGCTTATGCTCAGTTGCCTGTCAAATATCATTCCCAGGTCCTTTACCCCCAGGCAGAAGGCAGATTTACAGCTTATTTGCCCCAAGAACCAATTTCCTGTTGGTGTTGAGATCAGAGTGCAGCAGAGTGGAACCTGGCCTTTATAAACCTCACACAATTGTTGGCTCATCGATCCAGCCTGTCCAGATCCCCCTGCAGAGCCTTCCCATGCTCCAGCCGATCAAAGCTCCTGCCAGGCTTGGTGTGGTCTGCATAATGATGGAGGCTAAGAAGAAGGAACTCTTTCCTGCTGGGTGTGTGTCAGTGGGGTCGTGGGCAGCTGAATACCTCGATGTTGTTAAATGCAACACTATGTTTTAGGCAAAATAATGTGCAACAGCAGTTGAAAACATAGACTTTGCCCTGTCTCTGGTATTTAGGATTAAGTCAATATATTATATGTTGAAAGGACTGTGAAAGAGATATTTTCTGAGTGCTTAGGTTATAATTAATGCACTAGTTCCAGATCTTCAAATAAGACAAAAAAAATACTGCAAAATTATCATATTGCAAAGCAAGAAAATATTATTAAAGCTCCTCAACCATCGAAAAAGAAGCAGGTGAAAAAATCCTAGCATTATTTACATATCTTTTCTGTAAATATACAAGAGCAGATAGATGAAAGCGTAAGAAGTGTTCCTAGAATTAATCCTGTACTCCAAATCTTAGGTGAAAGCATGCCATGAACAAAATAAAATAAATTAGTCTTTATAGATTACCATAGGAAAAATAATTTGTACACATTGCTATGTTGTTTTATGAACATATGGAATAATAATTGAATCTTTCAGAAATTAATACACTTTCAGGATGTGTATGCCTTTATAGGAAACTGTTGCATGATAACTCCCCGTGACACCAACCCTTGAGTCTGTTGCCATTGGATATCTACACTTTTCTTTCTAATTTTTATTCCAAATATAATGCAAAATTATATGATTGTCTTACATGGTTTTTTTTTAGTGTTGTAATTATGCACAAGAAAATATTGTTTCAGGAGACCTAATATATCTTTTAATATGTCAGGCTGAATGAAGCCAGTTGTATTGGAGGCTTCTAATGGTATTAACAAAAAGATGATGCTCATATATTCCTATATCTGCATGGTTAATCAAAGGAGTAACAGAGTCAAATCAAAATTTAACTCATAAAGTCTCAATGGACTATATTTCCAAATTTTGTTTTCCTGCTTGATTAAATATGTGATATATGAATGCTTATGACAGCAGAAGGCAGGCTAAAGTACAGACTATGACATTTGTGAAAGAAAGAGTCCATGGTAAGAAATAATATATGAGTACCAGGTAAGTCTATAGTACCATAATGCAATAGCATCATTCTACCAGCATAACATCTTGTCTAATATCTGGTCATAACCATTGCATTGTGACAATTCTTGCCACACTATTATACCATGCTGAAATTGTACTGTCTATTATTAGAAATAGCTACCTTGATCTCTGTTTGGAACTTAAAATAAAAATAAAAAAATCTATATAAGAAAAAATACTTTCTATTTCTTCAACTTTAAAAGAATACATAGCAGGTAAAACATCATCACAACTTAAAGGCTGTCCTTAAATCAATGTATGGATCTCTACAAAGAACTTTCCTTTGAATTTTTTATGCTATAAAGTTGTTTTCTAAAGGTAGAGTCATTTCAGTTGTACCTTAATTTCGGCCTGGCTTTGATTGATATACTACCCTGCTAAAACACATTGACTGCATGAATTCTTTTAAAATAAAGTCTTAATGTCATTACTGTCTGTCAATAAAGGTCCTCTGCTCTGCGAACAATGAATCTCTGTTAATGCTAACCATTGCAAGGTAATGAGCATTCTAAAGTACTCCCAGAGTCTCTGAGTAACTTCACTATATTAGTCAGATCTAAGGCACTGGAGAGCAGAAGTGGAATGCCTAACTTGTCTAACTGTGTTTGTCTTGAGTGGATGATGATGAACAATGAATAAATACAGGGTTTCACATAGAGACAGGTGTGTGAAAAAGAGCCTTATGACATTAAAATTACACTTCCAGTTTGGATTCCTTTCAGGGATTTCACTAATGCCCACAAAGTGGGAGAAACAAAGGAGGTCTTCTCCATGAGGAAAGAGAACCAGAAGCTGACAGTCATCATAGCACAGGCAGGAATCTGGAAACTTCTTTCCCAGTGAAAACAATGAAGCTTACCTCTCCAACTGTTTATAAGTATTACTTAGGAAGTTAAAATGGTATATCTGGGGAAAATAAATATTTAAATCCCTCAAAATAATTCATTTCAGTGCCCAGGGTTACAATCCTGAAACCCTGCTTACCTACCTGCCCATCTCTAGTTGCCACTCTGGACAATCAGAATACAAAACCCGTGTTCTGTGATTTTATTCTGTTTTTATATTTTTTTATTTATTATTCTCTCATCCTCAGAACCCTGTAATGACAGTTATGACTTCCTTGTAGTGTTTTTTAAGTAAGTGTACTTCTTTTACATTCATGGTTTTCTGGCTGTCATAGGACTTCCATTTTTGCTGCATAGAATTCACTTTTTTTTTTTTTTTTTTTTTCCCCAGTACAAATAAAGACTGATCAGTAGCTGCTGCTACACTGGAAAAAAATGAGCAAATAATGAGCAAATATGAATGGGCTTCAGTCACTGGGTGTGTATTTTATATGAAAAAGATAATTCAGTAAACTACATAGCCATGCTTTGAACTGGGGATTGGCGCCTACAGACTTCCATTTATTGAGTGCCTTACCATGTAGACTAGAGAATTATCTCATTTTCCCTGCCCAGTGGAAGAGTTTCAAATGGAGATATTTTTTTCTTGCTCCCCAGCTCCCTACACAAAGATTATTCAAATCTTTCTGCCTAAAGCATTTTCCCTATGATGTAGATCCTAATTTCTCACAGGTGGATGAGGAAACTTAACTGTCCTCTCAGAAATTAGGGTTGGAACACTTTAAACATTCACCATTCTCAATACACAGGAAAAACTGTCCCTTCCCCACATATTCTTTTAGTTTGGTTTCTGGTTTTGGGAGAGTTTGTCTGGCTTTTTTTGTTTCTGGGTGCTTTTGTTTTTCCAGGTAACAATTTCCAGTTTTTTAAATAAATCTGACTTGGGAATGATTTCTAGTTAGGCACCATGTAGACTTCAGAATTTTTCCAGTTGCTAGCCTTTCTTACCCAAATATCCAAGCATTACAAAAAAAAATCCTTTATATTTTTGCTATAATAATAATAATAGTAATAATAATAAAATATCACTTTTATATCAAGTGTAGATATAGTCAGTCCACACTACTGAAGCCTGGCAATATGATATACAATAAAAAATGATAGATTTAAAGAAATACTGAATAGTCACAATATCAGAGCACCAGAAACTGTCAGTGCAATTCCACACTCAAATTATTTTCACAAATATAATTGTAAACTATATGCTAATAGACTTTTTCAGTAACATCACCATAAACAGTTCAGAAATCCTCAGGACTTCCATTACCACTTACAGTGAATTAATTTCTGTTCTCCTGAGTTCTCCCACAAAGGTTTATTCCCCATTCAGCAGAGTTAACACACATGATTCTGAAATGCCTTTAAAGAGCCATAGTTTCAATAACATATTTTCTAAATTTGTACTGTTAACATCAGGGCTTAAACTCTGCCCATGAGCATTCCCTCAAAGTTCATGTATCTGCAGACAGAATTTGACCTTTTAGTAAAGTTGACTCATGTTCTTTATTCACACTTTGAATTATTCTGTTTATTTAGAATTACCTCACTCATAATAAATTATGAGGATATTTTATTGGAAAGTTTTAGTTTTCTACTTCTCAGAGAATACTCTTATGCAACCACTACAGTATCTGAGGAAAGGATTACTGCCTCAAATAGTTTCAGTTATTTTGGATGCATAAGGTATCTTATTTACTACTGCATGTGTCTTTTTAACTCACATAGGATTTACCAGCCTCATCTGTATTTTTTAATCTCTGAAAATGTGTCTGAAAGAATAATCTTTATAACTAGTATAATTTATTAATTTCAGTATTTAAAGTATACTCTAACCATTAATTTGCAGGTTAATTGTTTTGCTTACCTTGTTAAGATGTCATAACTGCCCAGAGATACAGTGTTATAGTAGCTAAGATTTCTTTAGTTCATTTGTTTAGTTTTGTAGAATTTGGAGTGGGGTGGGAGTGGGGGTGAAGCTTTTGGAATATACATTCAGCCACCATACATCAGTGAGCTGCTCATCCTCACAATCCAGTCCCTGGTTTCTTTTTGTACCAAAAACACTGTGTGGTCCCCTTACACAAAGCTTGTTGCAAACCCACAAATGAGTTCTGGGACAGAAATGCTTCAGGGAAGTTACACATCTCATTTCTGGAGTATCCACTTAGTTTCTGTACCTGACAGTGTAATTTTCAAAACACAGTTAATCTGCATTAACTTTCAAAGGCAATTATTTTTCCAAAATTAGTTTCATTAGGAAAGATGGAGAATCCGTAGCAACCATAGAATGCAGGAGAGCAACAGTAGCACAGCTCTGCAACACATATTGCTCTCATGCACTCCTTGACAAATCCTTTTCAGACCACTTCTGTCCAGGAATGACACTGTCTGTATTTTAGACAGAGCTTTTCCTATGTATACATAATCTTTTTAAGATCCTAAGGTTGGAATACAGCTGCACCATTGCTCTCAGGGGACATTCCTAGCTTGTTTGATATTCAACACAATCTTAAAAGCCTGCATCCTTTGCTTGCGCACAAAGAATAGAAAAAAAAACACACTTTGTAATAGCTTTCTTGAATAGAATCTAGAGTAAGGCAGTTTGATAAAGTATATTCAAGGATATTACTAGCAGAAGGCCCTACAGTTTTGTAAATATTTAGAGCACTACAAGGATAGGGGAAAATAGTCCTTCTGTTATGATTACATTGGATCAGTGGCATTCTTTCAGAAGTAGGTAAGATATAATATTTTTATTCTTTTAGAATCAGGGGTAAGTATGCTATTGAGAAAAATGTGAGATAATTAAACTGCATAACCATTAATTCATTTAAAGAAATTCTCTCTTCATTTGAAAACATAAAATCTAGCCTATAAGCATGAGTCACATTGGGTTTTTTATTAAAATCTTATTGACTCTTTTTAGTCATGAAGATTCATCACTACTCTGTGTTTCTGACTTCCTCCATAAAAATCCTCATGGCAGCCAGAGATTTATTACAGCTTTTATATATTTTTGTTCTGCTACAATTGACATCTATGCTTTTAGGCTTGCAATTCTAGACACTGCTTTGCAATTTACCCCTCTTTTGTGAAATTCTCTGTTTATAGAACTCTGCAGTGCTTAAGAGCTGTAACCTACCAATAAACGAACTTTAATGATGTGTCAGACTTTAGTTGGCCCTATGAGAAAGGGTTCCAGCCTCCTTTATCTGCTTATTTATTGTGGAAAGTTATTTACTTTACTTTTTCACATTTAATAACATTGTGAGCTTCCTAATTTAAACACTGCTAAAGATGACTGACTGTCAACCCAGTTGCCAATTAATTTTGCAATAGAAAAATTATTTTAAATAAGAAGTAGGAAAGAAGCAGACTGAAGATTTATCATTCAGTTCTGTGACATCTCATGGCCATCATCCTAATAAGTTATCAGAGTTGCTAAAATATCAATTTGGCACATGGTTTCACATGATCGCTTGTATTCCTACTTAGGGCCTTTCACTTAATTCTTCTGTCATTAGGAAATTAAATCAATGATTCTGGCCAGAACTGAAGATAGCCTGATATTTATATTTAAATTGACTATTAATTGTGGCATAAGAGAGCTATTCTGAGGCCTGAAGTACCTGAAATGGATAATGAAAAATGTGATCATGTTCATACAGACAAGTGGAAGGGAGGAGCAAAAATAAAAATAGATCAGTGATAAGATTTTCGTCATGCAGTACTATTGATTTTCCTAAGACAAAATGAAGAAAATAAAACAAACTAAACCAAAAACTTGTGCATAGTTAATTAACTGTGAAGAAAAACCTATAGAGTTTTTTCTCATTCCTGTCTTTGCTGGCAAAATCTCTGCTTGGAAAACAGTGTCAGATCTCTAAAATGTTAAAGAGCTATTCAACTGTATTTCTCTCAGCAGGAGTACGATTAAATATGAAAGTACATTTTTTTGGTCATGCAACTCCCTGCTCCAGATAGATAATAAGCCAGAATAAGAAAGAAAAAAAAATACAGAGGACTGTGATCATATATCTACCAACAAAAAATTTTAAGAATAGAATAGATCAGATTTCAAAACAACTTCAAATAAAATAAGCAAAGAAACTGTTAAAAAGTCATATCTGGTTATGCTCTGAGGAAGAGAAAGAAGGAGAAACTCGAAATCTATAAAATACTCCAAGCTGGCAATGTCCTAATCTTAAAAAATTTGTGAGTATTTTTCGGCTGTTTGAGAAAGTGAAGAATATAAAAATTTTAGGAAATATTTTCTCTCAAATGAGTTCTTTTACTATTGAGAATGAAAGGGGTAGAGCCCTTAGTACAGAAAAATACACAGAGAAGATGATATAAATCATACAAACACCTTAAGTAGATCAGAGATGAAACTCATCTGTACAGAGTCACAGAATATTCTGAGTTGGGAGGGTCCCACAAGAATCATCTAGTCCAGCTCCCAAATGGGACAGGGATTAAACCCACAACCTTGATGCTATTAGCACCATGCTTTAACCAACTGAGCTAATACCTGAGTTCAGCACTAGTGTATTGTATGTTGGTCTACTCTGTCTTTTTTCCACAAAGGAAATTATCTGCATCACTACAGAGTGTGACAAGAACTCTATTTTTTCTATTGTGCTCAAACACCCTAAATTTAGAGATTCTGCTTCAAAAGCATGAGATACCTCATTCCTTCTGAACTCGAACTGTGCACATGGCCATTTGCGTAAGATTTCCAGAATTATGTAACTCAATAAGACGTAACAAAAGATGAAAGACAAGATTTCTATTCTTTTTAGAGGTGTGTGGGTCTACAAGTGGGGAAGCCTTGTGAAAGAAAAGCTGGAGTTATGACAACTTATTTTCATCATAGCTGTATGAAACTTTCCTTTACTTTAAACATCCTTGCCTAAAGAGTTTCTGAATATGTCCAGACCTCATTAACTAGGTATTTGAAGAAAACAATGATAGCATGAAACAAGGATCTTGTTTTCTAAATAAATTAAAACCTTATCTAACCTTATCTAATTAAAACCTTATCAATTTATCTGCAAAATTACCTCTTTAAAAGAAGACTGAAAGAGGATTATTATTATTATTATTATTCATTCTGAATGTATGGCACTTTCCTTAAATAGAGAACACATAGATTCTCTGTCGAACAATATGTCACAAAAGAATTTAGAGGAGCATGAGCACCTCCAATCTCCTGGGTCTCCCCAGGTATTTACAAAGCATAAGCAACCAAGAAGTCACGGAAAATTCATCAGTGATGTGGCTCATTAGCAACATGGATTGTGAGCATGTTTATGGGGCAAGTGGAGGTGAATTTCTATTTTTCATGTCTTATTTCAAGGCCATATTTTTGTAGCTTTCTTACAAAGGAGACCTACTATAGTGAAAAGAGGCGCCAGTTTCAAGCGAATTTCTGTTAGAAAAATTCTCAGTTTATGCCATTTCTCATTTGTCTCTGTGTTCTAAATGTTCATTTCAT
>VZTB01012922.1:62149-77013 GCA_013397245.1 Thryothorus ludovicianus | reverse complement strand
TGGTAACTCAGATGATATATCTGTGTGAGGCCAGGCTGCTCATCTTGATGGGGAAAGGGACAGAAAATAAGAGGAGAATTACTTCTCTGATTTTGTTGTAGTGATCATAATTACCAACACATATTTTTCTTCTTGCTTTTACTATCTCTCAGAGTAATTTTTATTTGGTAAACATTTGAGAGTTGTAATCAACAACAAATGATAGAATTTATCTCACTGTGTCTAATTGTTACCTAGCAGAGTAAGTAAGTAGAGAGCAAATAAATAAAAAATTTCAAATTTAGCCAACATATTAAGGTTAATGCTTTTGCTACAAAGACCTGCTGAACTTCATCCATTCATGTCTTGGTTTTCTGTTGACTTTGACAGGCTGTGAGATTCTTGCCCACCAGTACTGAAACTTTCATTAGAGGACACTCTGGATAATTCAGAGTAAATACAGAGTCTCTAGTAAGCCCAGCAGTACTTGTATTTTCATCTCTTGTACTGGTCATGTTTAGCTTAGATAAGGCATAACTGCAAAACATTAAATAAGACAGCAAAGTAGATTGCAAATAGCTTTGTATCCCCATCTTAAACAATATATACACCTTGATTATGAGCACTGTGTGAGACCTCATAGAAATATGTTATTAATAACAATTTACAGAAGATGAAGTTTAAACCAAGTCTCAGATAGATAATGCAGCTAGTACCAGAGTTAACTGAAAAGCTGCAGCATTGTTATTGTCACTGACAATATGGTGTCACTGTTCACATCCTATTGCAAAAATGTTGGACTTCTTTACTCTGAAGATTAAAAAATTTTAGCTGTAATCCAGGCCTTGTTTGACATGACATTTTGTGAGATAAAGATCAGTAACTTTTGTATTTAGCAGTAATAGGATAACATGCTACAGTAGTTGCAGTAACTGTCCAACACCCCTATTGCTTAGCTGCTTTTTCTTTATATTTTCCCCATTTTATTCTCTACTCCCTCCTTCTATTTCCCATGAGGAAGAAGCTTGCAAAACATCATATATTTCAGGGAAAATAAAACACTCACAAAACCTCATAAACAAAATAAAAGACAAGAGAAACCCCAGTCTTCTCAAACATCTCTGTGAGGGATAGAAATGCACACAATGATTTGTACAAGTGACAACACATTTTTTTGAATACAACAAAAACATATCTATTATTGAATCAAAGATGCAGTGAAAGCATTATGTCTTGAATGGCTTACAAATTTTTACATATGGTAAAGTTATTTTTCTTTAAATTTTGTGTGTGGTCATAATCATTCTCAAAATAACTGGTTCTGCACACATACTGAAGCCTTTAAAAACCTAAATAAATTATTTTCCCCACTCCTAATTTTCCTGCCGTCATTTTATTGGACTAAGTTTTTGATATATTACTAGTTTTTCTTTTAGGCTGACAAGGAAGAAGCTCAGATAAGAATGTGAAATAAATCACTAACTGAAGTTTTACATTTAATTTTGCTAAAGCAAACTAAAGGACATTGTCCAGATTGAACAATAAGAAGTGTGAATGGTTTCTTAGTGTAAGAGATATATGGCTAATAGATAAAAAAAAAATTCTTTTCTGCCAAGGCACAAAGACACACTGAGTTTGATACAGGAGTTAATGAAATAAAATAAACATAAGTACTTATGAAAAATCTCAGTAAATTTTATGCTCCACGTTTAAGAGGAAAAAAAAGGAAAGAAGAAGAAACAAAGAGAACAAAAAGAATAAAGTGCAAGCCAGCTTGAAGTGAACTCAAGAGCATCAAGAGAGCTTGATGCTCAGATGTAGAGGATGACAGGAAGGCCACAGGTTAGAATAGGTGTGAATATGAATTCATAAGAATAAGGTGTGACATGTGATAGAAGAAGAATGGAGTAGCCACATGGAAACCAAAAAAGCGTCTTAGTTGGACACTTGTTTGCAGCTCTGACTTGAGCAACTCAAGGGATAGTAGCACGGGAAGAGTAGCCTGAGAGTAGGATTTAACAGTGAGAAACTGAATGAGACCTAAGGCTATGATAAGAAACATGAAGTAAAGAAAAATTAAATAGATGGGTAAATTACAAAAAAGGAACATATAAGAAGATCGGGATAAAACAATCCGTTCAGTTAGAAAGAGTATGTTGATTTTGTGGTCTCAGAAATAAATTGTATCTTTGAAGTTTCAAGTTAAAAAAAAACCTTTTTCCTCAAATGGGATTAAAGGGAGCCTTTGAAAAGAACAAAGCTGAAAAACTCAAGTGTTTCACAATTTTCTAAGCTACCCCTTTTTCCCTCAAGTTGAACCTAATTTACAAGATGAAAAGAAATGACAATCCTTACTTGTTGCTGTAGCCTGGAAAGTTAAAATCTGGAGGAGGTTTGTTTTTTATTCATTTATTTTGGTTGTTTTGGTTGGATGGGTCAGTGGGCTTTTTTGATGTACTTCACTTCTTCATCAGCAGTGTCTGAACCATTGTCCTAACTGTTGTTCACATCTCATCTCATGGAGGAAAATGCAACAATGATTACAAACTGCTGAAGTTTACACAAATCTGGTTTGTACAAAAAAGAGGCAAAGAGGCTGTGACATATTTTGTAGAGATGAGATGTCTTCTGTGATGCGAGACAATTGTGTGATCTATATATATCTACATTAAAAGTAAGTTGATGTGTGTTCAAGTAAGTAAATAAATGGGATAGGACACATGAAGTAGGACCCATAATTTAATCTTTTTATACACACGGAATCCCCTGTAATCTCCATATCCAAACTCTCCATACTCTTTGCTCCATAACGAAGACAATAGGGATGGAGCCCTAGATTTCAGATTGGTTTTTTTCATTGTCTAGTCACACATGATTATTTTTTTTCTCCAAAGGAATTTTCATGAATAATCAAACCCAATATTCAGCACTTTGTGTTTGGCATTCAATACACACAGAATTATAGAATTGCCAGCATAATACCTGAGGTACATCTTTGCTTCTACTTAACTGAGTCTTTGCATTAATATCCCCGGTCTACTAAAAAAAGCCATTTCTTTTCATTAATTAAATACTGTTAGTCAAATATTACTTCAGTACTTTTACAGCTTGGGATTTTAAGAGTGAGAACTAATAGCCACCATATAATGGCCTGGGTTGGAAGGGACCTTAATGACCCAGTTCCAACACCCCTGTCATGGACAGGGACAACTTTCACTAGATCAGGTTGCTCAGATCCCCCTCCAACCTGGCTTTAAACACTTCCAGAGATGTGGCACAACATCAACATGACATCAAGTTACAGGTTCCTGGAGGATCTCCTTTAATTGTTATTTAATTAGATAAATTATCTTCTTCCTATTTTCTCCAAATACTGCTTCATGCTGATGGAAAAATATATACAGGGATGTAGCTGACCCTTTTTCAATTTTTTAACTAATGTCTTGGCTCATAAATATAGTGCAACATATATGTTTCAAACGACACGTGTGGTTGGTGGTTTTGGAGCATTTTGTTTTTTTAAAGAAGCAATTTCTAAGATCATCATCTTGTATTCACTAAGCTGTTTTCAGCTTCAGAAAGAGCTATCCTAAAGGAAGCCCTCAGGTCCTCCTCAGTGCTTCTTCTAGTTTAAGCAAGGCATTTTCACAGCAGGTATCCAGACAGACTCTTACAACTATGCAAGGCAAGGTTTATTTTATGAATTTTACCATGAGCTACTGAGGACACCACTTCATGGTTTGGTTTCCCCAAGCACATGAAAGTGAAAACTATCCCAAGTTTCTGCTCACATTCAAAGCATCTGGACATTTTTGGTCCTAAAGACCCAGAGTCAAGTGCATTAAACACAATGCAGCTCAGGCAGATAGGAAGCACTGAGGCAAGGGGTAAATATCCATGGGGTTTTTTTTTTTTTAATCTATTACCTGATTGCTAGTATAATGTTTCTATAGATTAAGTTAAAAAAAAAAAAAAAAGACAAAAATTCTTAATAGGCTATGTCATTAGATTCTGAAAATAATTTTAGAACTTAAAATGATAGGTGCTTCATCACTTGCAGCCTCTAAGAAAAGATGTGTTATAATTTCTGGAAGAAGCCATAGTTAAGTTGTTGTGAATTGAAAATACCTCAGTTTCAGAAGCTGCCAATTCTGTGGTACAATATTCATTAAGTTATGCTGAGGTGATTGATTTATTTAAGGCATAAACTCTAAGAATATATGAAATTGGGAGAACATGCAAATGTCATGTAAATCTTGCAGTAGACTGAAAATTTAGTGTTCAACTAAAATGTGATTCCAATTGTAAGCATGTCTCTTAAAATTATAATAGATCATGACTTCATGAAGCACCCATTTTGGTATATTTAAGTCACTATAGACATATAACAGTTAAATGACAGAATACATTGCCTGCAATAGCTCAGTAATTTTATGTGATAAAAATGAATTTTAAAGTATTATTCAATGTTTTTAAGAAAAACTAGTGAAGGTATCATAAATTGCTTGCAACCCTGCCATAAGAAAGATATGTGAATTAGCTCTGAAAACAATTGCATCTTGTCCTATGGATGTGCTAAAATCTTGGTGGAATTAATTTCTTTGATGTGTTTCATACAACCTTTGTGCTGTACATTTAGCTGTCCTACAAAATGAATGAAAGGAGATTCATCTCTTTACAGGTATTTACAGTGCAAAATGCACTGATCTGTTAACTATAAAGGCAATCTAGTTCACTTGGCAATCAAATTAATCCTATTCATAACATGAGCACTGTTCCAAGTGCATGTCTAGTGCTCACTGAGATATCTCTCTTCATTCAGCCTCTCTAAGACTACATATAAAGCAAGAATCAAGAGTAAGATTTATCTACCTTTACTTACTGACCCATCAAGTAAAATTCTATGTCAAAGAACTTTTCTGGGACAGTTTGGTGATGACAGTATTACTCATATAAATACAAATTATATCTTGAAGCTGTATTACCCATCTACCATGCAAAAATTTAGAATGCATCCCTGTGAAAATCTCGTAGACCCTTCTGTTTTATAATTAAATATTTTTGTTAATATAAAAAATATGTTTTTGAACTGTCATTGTTTTACTGGTTTTGGTTGGTTTTCTTCCATAAGTAAAACATTTAGAGGTACTTATCTGTTATTCTTATTAAGAGGTACTAGATCTGAAAATTCTACAACATTTTCAAACATTTCTTTCTTTACCACCGCTAAAAGAAGAAATCTTCTAAATAGACAGGTGTGGTATTGATTTTAAATATGTTTTCCTTAATGTTGTTCATACCAAAAGAAGAACTACATTACTTGGTAATTGAAGAAGCAAATGAAGATTCATTGTTGTAGGTTTACCTACATATTTGGCTCCTCAGATTCAAAGTCAAGACAGGTATCTTCAGATCCATTTGTCCTAAACAAAATATGCAGTCAGGCTTGGACTTTGCCATGAGAAGTCTTTATCAAAAATTCCGTGTGATCTTGAAAGGACTAAAGAAATCAAACGCTGAATATGAACAGAGATAAACACAAATGTTTGATGAAAGATTTGCTTTTTAGGAATACTCATTCTGGGAACAAAAACAACCATGATCATAAAAACGGAGGGAGGAGCTCAAAAATATTATGTCATTGTTTTTAAAAACAAAAATTATATCTGTAATATGACTTTATTTTACAGCAGCTATTATCATAATCATCACTAACCTGCTCCTTCTTCCTTACTTTCTCCTTTTCAGGTAGTATAACAAAGTCCACGTAGACTGTTCAGTTCAATTAAAATTATCAGTTTAATTTTTTATCTTGTAAATAACTTTTCATGTGCAAATAAATACATCTTCATTATATTGTGCATGTAAATAATAGCAAAAGGTAAAAAGCCTCAGGTTTTTTTTTTAATTTTGAAGAAGGGGGCTTTCTTTCTAAATTTCATAACTGGTTAGGATGAGTGATATGAGTTTCAGGCATAATAAGATTTTTAGACACATTTATTAGAAAGAGCAAAGCTCTTTTCTTTGGTTTACAAAACCGAAGGCCACTTGTCAATTCAGACAAAACCTATCTCTATTTCCTTTCCTGTCAGGAATCCAATACAGTTATTTATTGCATTCTGCCTGATTTACTTTATATATCTCTGTAAAATTTGATGAGTTCATGTCCTTTTAATGCATGAGTTTCTAGAGTAATTTAAGCTATTCCAGGTATTTGAGCTAAACCATTTAACTATTTCTATTAAAGAGAGGCATAGGCATTTTCTTTAATCACATCTAATCAGATCACTTAAGTGATATTTATATTCTCATTTTGTGGTTTGATGCTGTTTATATTTCCACTTTGTAGAAGAAAACCATCTGACTCTTCCACCTTACCTCTAGCCTGAGCCTTTGCAGCAGCTATCAGTCGCATCTCCAGAGGAAATGGCATCACCCAGGTCTGCTTCCTCCTCCGAACAGCTGCCGCCTGCACTACAGATGTTTCTGGCATTAATAAAGCTGCCGTGCCATTGAAGGCTGTCTGAAATTCAGCTCTCACTGCTTCATTTTTCGGCTCAGCACAGATCTTGCTAGCATTTAAGTGTTATTATTGTTGTTTTAGGGAAGTTGTACTACACCGATATATGTAGACTTCTGTTCATTTTTCTGTCTCATTTGCACATTTTCCACAGCAGGGTGCAAGCTTGATCTCAAACTTTCAATTATTTTTCTCTCTTTTTTTTTTTTAAATGTGTATGAATTAAGATCTGAACAAAAAAGGAGAAATAATTACATGAATGGATCAACAGCCTTCCAATAGGTGTACATAATATATTTTCTTGCTAGGTTTTAGGTGCTTTTAGTCTGGGCTCATGTAGAAATCTTTAGATGGACCTCTGGGTTAGAAGTTCTTACTAAGACTACAAATAGTCCAGCTGAAAAAGAGCTTTAATAAAGCTACTGTTGTGGCTGGTCTCCTAGAAAAGATCAATGAATTTTGCAGTGATAAGACTAGTACTCATAAAGAGAGTTGATATATCTATGCCTGCTGCAAGCCAAAGCTCCAAAGATCTACAGGAGTTAAACAACTAAATCATCATTTGGTACATAATTAGTCAAGGATGTATTGCATTTTAGTCCAAAAAAAATACCTTATATCACAATAATTGTTATGTAGAAAGAAGGAAATAGAAAGTAAAACTCATGGGAAAAATATTACTAATGATATTTTATGCACCACTGAAAACTGCTCATTATTACAGTTAAGAAGGTGATATAAAAATAGAAATAGAATGGAATGGATTTTATCTCTGCTGATGGATATATCACTAAATTAATAATAATGGTAAAACTAGGGATAACGTTTTTTTAAAAAATTGGCTGTATAGCTAACCATGTGTGTAAAACTAGTAACAATTTCATTAATAGTTATTTAATCCAATTATTAGATATTATGATTTTTTTCATCGACTAATGTTTAATAAATACAGTAAACAATCAATATTTCTATGTGCTTGAGTAAGGACAAACCATGCTGATCTAGCAGTAAAATGAGTTTATTGCCTAAATGCTTTTTTACATTTTTAGATATGAGGTGTGTTTGTTAAATCTCTTGCTCGATTCTAAGAAATCACTTCTAATATGGCATTAGAAAGAGAAACATTTTATCAATTAAGTAGTAAAAAGTGGGTATTTGCATTAAGAATTTTGAACTCTCTTACTAAGTTTATAGATGAGATTAATAAAAGCTCTTGAAATCATACCATTTCTATGTGATTTGACAAAGTGAAATAAGCGAAGAAAACAGCATAAATGCAAATTTCAGTATTTTTTCAACACTTCAGTTTTTCATTTTGAACAATTGCTTCCTTTAAAAATTTTGATAGAATTATAAAAAAAGAAAACATTACAAAAAAGTCTTGTTTTGAGACAAAAATATTTAATTATACTAAGATCTTTTCATGTTTTAACTTCACTTGGAAAATGACAATTTTTTCCACTAATGTCTGAAAATGTTTAAACATCAGGACCTTCAACAAACCAGAGAAAATAAATTAAGCTATACCTCAACTGACATACTATTTTTCTTTACCTAGTTTTCTTTTAAGGTAAAATGTTGAATCATATTTTTATCTGAGATTTCTTTAATTATAAAATTAGATGTTGCAAATTTATTCAACTGTTCCTCCCCAGCCTCATAAATTGTTAGAGGGAGAAGAGGAATGATTGGTAGAAGAAATTTAGGAGAGGAGTACTGGCAAAAAAAGTTTATTTTCCTTGGTCATGATGTGAAATTCTTCTGTTAGTCTCTTGGACGGTGCAGGGGAAAATTGAGCTTAGAGACCTCTCATTCTAGGTGTCTTCAAGATGAAAAGCAAGGATGAATCTAACCTCAGTTTTGTTTTGTATTTTTGTAACTCACATACATTTTAAAAGCTGAAAACTTTATTGCTTTTTTACATGGATTGGGTAGTTTTAGAAATGAGCCATAAGATTTTTACTAGCTGTATGGTCAAGTTGCAAAACATAAATTATCTTTACACTTAAAGACAGTTCTTCCATCACATTCTTCTTTTCAAATGCATTATTAAATATTTGTAAAAATTCTGGAATTCCTATTAATATTCAAATCCATGAAATCCACCTAACCTTTACTTTCCAGCTACTGTAAAATGAAATAGATTATATTTTCTACTTGACTTATTTGAGCTTTAATATGACAGTAACATTTTAAAAAATACAATATTTACATTTCATTTTCCAAAATGGGTTTGCCTAATGAAGGCGTTAATTTATTTTATATTTTTTAGTGGCAGAAGTTGTTGATGGGATATCCATAACATTATGCAGCTGAGTAATTACATATGGTACAAATATGTAAAAATTCAATTCAACCGTATTTTATTAATCCATAAGGGAAGAAGAACGCCAACAAAATAAAATAAAGCACTTGAAAGTGGGAGAAAACAGGCACTGTTCATATTCTACTAGTAAAGCAGAGTGTTCTAACATGGAAAAGTTTTGTAGGGCTACACCTTAAATGAATGGTGTCTAGGATTTGAAGCAATGATTGTCATTTCAACGCCTAAGAAAATTCAGAGTCAGACTAAGGAGAAAGTCAAATCTCAAGATCACAACTCAAATAGTGTGTAGGAAGGACTTTTCCAGCCCTTTCCTCTTGCTATGGGACATGCATATGCTACTGACAGGTAGATTCTTCAACGATTGCATTGATCTCTCTATTGCTTGATAACAGCAGAGAAACACAAAGCATTTTTCTCACCCTTTTTCTACCCTGAGGACAGTTCGTTACATCCAGATGTCTTATGTAGATCTTATCTTTTCTCGTTAAACAATTTACTATGATACTGTAACAGTGAAACTCTTTGCCTGAGGATCTTCTATAGCTCCAAATATTTTAAAGGTATTTTTTCTGGAGTTAATAGCATCATCTTCTCTTCAAAGTCCTAGCTCTCTGTAAAAAAAAATAAAATAGTTATCATCCCACAGTACATGCACAGGAATGATTTAAGGAATTATAAATATAAACACAAAACATTTCTTCATGCACTATGAATATTCCATCTGACACAAGCATCTATATAAAAATCTTTAAATGAATTAACTTAGTCTCAGCATCTAAAATACCCAGTGGTGTCAATAACAAATTTATTCACAAATATCTTTTAACCACTGTTTTTCTCTCTGCTTTTTACACTTTAATAATAACAGCAGTAATCATACATACACAAGAAAAGGTTTCAACTTATTATTATTTCAAATAATAAAAATAGTGCAAGAGCTTGAATGTCAATCTGTCCCTTTTAGGAGAAAAAGCAAAAACAATTAAGTAACAGTATCTGAAATCTGATAATTCCAATTTGCTTTGTGCTTGGGGAGTGGAGCAATCTGTTTTTTCAACCACACTGTTATATTCAGAAGAAAATATAGGTATCTGGGATATTTTACCTCCCTTTAATTAGAATTTGCTGCACAACCACAGATAATTTTTTCAAAAATCCTTAATTTTTGACATCTTGCAATAGGGGAGTGCTTATACAAGAAATTGAATACTCAGCTACATTCTCAGTCACTGTCTAGATGGTGAAGGTTTCTTTTGCAAGGAATGCAGTGATGCGTTCAGCTGGATGGGGTGAGATTCTCCACCCTGCTGTTCTGCTCAATTCTCGAGTTCCCATGAGAAGCTGGTTTGTGCTCCTACACGAGCACTCCAGCTCAGACACGATCTTCCCCATTACTGTCGACTTAAACCACACACAAATGAGCTAACTATGGTAATCCTCTGCACAAGCTTGTCTTACTCGACCATTTTCTATTTCTAAAGGTCTTATCTATGCAGGATTTTGTCAGTCCTGTAGCAATAACCTTTCTAGTAGTCCTCAGAAAATCAATTTTTTTCTTCAGAATTTAAATCAACACATTGAAATATATAATTCGATGTAGGAATTGCAGTTCCCACCTGAGGAAATCTTCAAGTCCAGAATTCCTACCTGGAGAGCTCTTGCACCAGCTAATCCAATGCTTTGTTGCAAGGCAGCCAGCATTTCAACTTCCCCATGGGGCAGTCCATCACTCATCATCCCACTATCTCCTCTGTGCAGATGAGTAACTAATGAATTTGTGGAACACCTGGGGAATGAATGGCCTAAGTGCAGCACATGTGTGTGCACATAGCCACAGCCCTGATAACCAGCCACACCACTTCAACAACACAACCAACTGAAATTTAACTTTCATGTCTCCCAGATTGCATGGTTCTTGGCACAAATGCTGTTAGAACTTCAAGCAACACTGGTAAAATAGATAACTTTACAATTTTTCTCTAAAAATAATGAAACCAATGATCTTGAATACCTTTTAAAATTTCAAAGAGGATCTCCAAAGTAAACTGCTTAAAAATTTGATTTCCCAAATTCATTCACAGTTTAGGAAAATTCTAAATTATTTCTAGTTCATGAGTCTCTGAGTACATTTAATGCCCACGACATTGGGGTTTCAACCCATTAACCATCTTTAATTTCAAACTCACCTTGGTTGATCAATTTTCTCCTTCAGGCTACCTCAGATATCTTGCTCAGTTTCAGCCTTTTCTGGTTGCATCACTGTAGACACCTTGAATATAAGCACCTCAAAATACATTTCTTTTAACTTCCTTTTTCCTGAGCAGTGCTAATATGCACAGTCTAGTGCATGGTTCTCCACTTACACAACAGGTCACACATCTCCAATATCTCTATCTCTTCTCCACTTTTAACTTTGTTGTTTACATTTATTCCTTTGGCAAATTCTTCCCATGTGCTGTTTACCCTCACTGGCAATTGTCTAAGCCACCTTTCCCTCTCTAATTCTCCAAATCTTTCTCTGTCTTTATTGTAAACTTTATACCAAAAATGTATTATTCCTTTCTTGCCAATATAGCACTTCTTTTCTCCTTTGGTTCAGGAATTGTATATTTATCTTTTTAGATCCCTTACACTGTTGCTGTTTTAATCTTGGGGTTAGATGTAGCATAGAGGAATGAAACGTTATTTGTAGACAGAAGTTGATTTTTAAACAATTTATCATTTTTATGAAAATATTCTGCAACAGTCTATACTTCAAGCTGAACAGAAATTAATATAAAGATCCTTAGTTGCTGGGATATCATTTGAGCTAATACAATACTGAATAAATGTTTACCTTGACATTAAATCAAATTCTGTGTAACACCTTGAATCAAATTTTATTTTTTACTTTTTTGTTACACCCTACTGGCTTCTTAGCAGATGGAAACTTTTCATTATAAAGAAATCCATAAAGCTAGTATTACACAATTTTGATAATTATAGCTATTTTCTCCATGACATGTGCCCCTCACTCTTATTAATAGGTACTTAAGCAAGTACCAAGCTGATATTACACCTTTGAATGAAGTATACAAACACAATAATTTCCTCTTTGTGAATATTGTCTTTGGAGGGTGTTATCTTATTTTCTCTATTAAATTTCATTTAAAATATAATTGGTTTTATGGTCTTTTCTCATACTGTGTGTAAAGCAAGATAGAGCCTTCCAAAGAGCTCCTTTTCAATTCTTGGGGATTTACATCAGTCTTCTGAAAAATCATATCAAAAAACTGAACACTATTCAGCCAAAATTCCCCTTAAAATCATCATTGGTGTTAATTAGTTTCAGTTTTGTCTTGAGTATTCATTCATGTTTAAAGGGATGCTTTTTCTGAAGATTTGGTTAAAGGTGTAACATTATCATTGATCATATTTTTCCCTGACTTCAAGTTACAGCAGATTTAGGTCTTCCAGTTTGATGTTCAAATTTCCCTTGCTGTATTACAAAAACATGTTATCTTTGATGATGGTATATGCCTTTTCCTGGTAGGAAGGACAGCACGTTCTGATTGAAAACAAGCAAATGTACTCCCGTTTCCAAAACAACCAAGTGGCGTCTATTTTGTTCTTGATAGTTTGCTGGGACATTTTTTTAATTTGCTGTAGGAATATTTTGCTGATGTTTCCGTGTTTAACTTCCATGTATGCCTGGTTTGTTTAGTACAAGTTGTTCCTAGAAGGAATTGTATTTGTACTAGAAGGAATTGTATTTTACTGCCTCCAGTACTGCTCAGTGTCTAATATAATGAATGCATCTTTCACTTCACCTGGGTTTGCCCTTTGCAACAACAGCAAACCTCTTACTCTCTGAATCCCACTGAAGTAACACTGTTTTGTTCCAGGTCATGAATCTTCAACCACGCTTTTAAAGGCTGGGTAAGAGCAAGCTGCTTTGTGATGATAAACTATACCTGAGAAAAGTGCTTCATGACATTCTGCCTTAAACCACCCCTTTCCTTTGCCTGGAGATATCCTGCTCACAAAATTTTTCTCTGAGAACAACATAGAATATAAGATGTGCTTGATGTAGTGAGGGAAAGCAGAGCACGTGCTTGTATTTGTTGTACTGTGACATCCTGGGCTTCCTGCTCCAGAGGAAAGGATGCTATGCTGCCTCTGGACCCAGTGCAGGTCTAGGATCACCCATGCCTCTGACAAATGACTGCCAGTACCCTCCCAACACATCTGAGAGCAGTGTGAACAGAAACTGAAAACGTCCCTTCTTCCTGATGTTTTAATTAAGTACCAGAATAAGGACTTGCTTTTAACAAATGATACTGCCTACTTGAATATAGATAGGAAAAAGTCACCAATCTGATAATTGTATGTAGTACCTTTGTGATGAGGTTTGTGAAACAGCAAATTAAGAATACAAGAGTAGAGGATTCNTTTATTTTCTAAATTGATTTTATAACCAGTGATGAATGACTGATGCCTTTGTTGAGAGACTGGACAGAAGCTTATATAATATTCTGCTTCACTCAAGATATTTTTAATTTTTCATTGAAGCCAAGGAGGAAGATACTCTCCCTGATCAGTGTATCTTGTTTTCTAACATAATATCAAAATGTTGCATATTTTCCCACCAACTGTGACATGAAAGAAGTCTACAATAGCTAATTCCTAGCAATTTCAAACATTTTTTTGTTTCAGGCACTGTGTGACCTGCTCCCTGCCTCACACTATGCAGTTACGTAACTATTTAAATAAGAAATTTTTATACAAAGTTTTTATTTTCTGATGGTGTTTTTAGTCTACCAAATTTTCAGATTCCAGACATTTATTTCTGTGTTCACCCTTATTACAATATCATATCTTCATAACAAAGTTAAGATACTCAATTATAAATAATTAAGTAATGAAGTAGTACAGGTGCCCCAGTTTTTTTTATGTTCATAAATAATACTCAATTGCTGGAAAAGATACTGAGCTTCTTTGAGTTTTAACTGATTTCTCTCTGCTGTTTTCAGAGAATCAAACACCTTCTTCACAAAAGTGGGTGTAAAATGGCTGTGAGGTAGGAATAGGAAACTCCATCTTTCATTTCAAAATTGGTTGAGTATGCAGATGAGAGTGCCAGACATTCCAAATACAAGTGTCAGCCTCATACTCTTTAATATGGAAAAGGGTGATATAGGAAGAAGAGAGGATTTGTTTCCAGCTCTTCGCTATGCACGTTAGTCCTAAACAGCTTCATGTAAGATGAATAAACCATTTTTAGAGTCTGACTAGAATGAGCAACATATCCAAAAAAGCACATTAAATGTCCTTGATTCTCATAGGCTTGATGAAAGTAATTTAGTACTGAAGTGCTCAGTTGTANGACAGGAACACTCTGTTTGTGCTGCCCTGCAAACACAGGGTGTAGCTGGGTTAGGAAACAGCTGCCTGTGAGTCCTTGGGAGAGGGGGATGTGTTCAGCATCCTCATTGCTGTGGGCTTCAGCATTTAGCAGTGCCTCACAGCCCAGGGCCTCGTGTTCAGGAGTGGGTTCTTGGGAAGAACAAACAACTTCTGGAACAGCCCCTTCTCCTCCAGCAGCCCTGCCTGAGGGACTTCTGATCCAGAGCTGGGAGGGGAGAGGGTCACTATTATTATTATTATTATTTTTATTTCAGATAAGAGAATAAATGTGGTTATAAGTGCAACACAGCTAATATAACAGTATTTCAGTAAATTTTACCATTATCTTGTGAGAGTTCAGAAACTTCATGAATCACTTGGCTCGAGTCTTAACTTTCTGCAAGTAAATTTATTTTCTAAATTGATTTTATAACCAGTGATGAATGACTGATGCCTTTGTTGAGAGACTGGACAGAAGCTTATATAATATTCTGCTTCACTCAAGATATTTTTAATTTTTCATTGAAGCCAAGGAGGAAGATACTCTCCCTGATCAGTGTATCTTGTTTTCTAACATAATATCAAAATGTTGCATATTTTCCCACCAACTGTGACATGAAAGAAGTCTACAATAGCTAATTCCTAGCAATTTCA